>JASPKZ010006343.1:0-52319 GCA_030220185.1 Diploptera punctata | reverse complement strand
CTTTCCTCCCTCAAAGTAAGAGTCCATATTTCGCAACCATATATTTTTTATATATTTTCAGTTTAACGTTTATTTAAAGGAGTTAGGAAGTCAAGAGTCTCAGTGATGCATAATAGCACGCATTTCCAGAATTGAGCCTATGTTTAATTTCCTTGTGCATCTCATTCCTGTTTCTAATTATTGTTCCTAGGTATTTGAATTCAGCCACTTCCTCAAAATTTCCCTCATTTGTCATTAGCTGTCCATTCCATTATATAATGTATTTCTACGTGTGACCATATATTTAGTTTTATTGATATTTACTTCCAGTCTCAATTTCTTAGTGTTACTCAGTACTGTGTGTGTGTTGGCCTTTAGTATCTCACCAAAAGAATGTAACTTAGCTCGGAAAATATTTCAGATAGGTACATGCTGTTTTTTTTGCAACGTATTCTACATCTCTCAAAGTTTTATTTACATTTGTTGCAGATTGTGATTTAAACGACAATTACGACACCTCGTGAAAAGACCCAGTGTTTATGGTGGTTTGCTGAGTCTGGTAAATCACCAGTATCACCATATCCGAACGTTATGGCGGTTAATACGTCCAGACACGAAAAAAAATGTCGCTTCATTAGAGAACATCACCCTCTGCTACACATTGTCTTCGTCAATTTCGTTCAGAATGGAATCATCAAATTCAGCAGGCAGAGGGAAGTCAGCTGGCAGCAACGCTTATGTAATTTGCACTCTATAGTATCTGAAGATGTAGCCGCTTATGGATGACCTTACGAATGGTTGATTGTGGTAAGTGTAGTTCCCGTGAAGCACGACGAACCGATTTTTTTTAGGGCTGCGTTAATGCAAGTTGCACATTGTCGATAGTTTCTTGGCTCACATCTGGTCGTCCACTCCATAGTAGGTTCATTACACTGACAGTCGCTAGAAATTTCTCGCCCAACTAATTATGGATTATTTGGATAGAGGATCTCTTCCATATTGCCGGCGGAAATTTCGCTGACAGTTATTGATGATTTACCAGACTCTTTATATCGCCATACACATTGGGTCTTTTCCTAAGGTGTCGTCATTGTCTTTTAAATCAAATGTGCAACAAATGTAAACAAAACTTTGAGAGATGTAGAATACGTTCCAAAATAACGCATGTCTCTATCTCAAATAGTTTACGAGCTAAGTTGCATTGTTTTGTTAGCAGGAATTTGTGGACACTGTGTATACTGTAGATATAAAAATGAATGTATGTGTGTGTGTGTCTGTCTGTCTGTCTGTCTGTCCTTTGTGCGCTGCCATACCGTTCATCCGACTGTGATGGGGCTTTTTTGCAAAATGTTCAGGAGTTTCCCGGGAGGGTTTTAGGATATAAGAGAGTTATAATACTCAATCCCTTCACCCTTAAAAATCGCCGTTTGTAGTGAAAAAGGTGTTTTTTGGAACTTTTTGGGCGCTTAAATGACTTACGCTGCCTAAACCATAACACATACACCAAATTGATGTATACACAATTGAATATCTCAAAAAATCTACAAAAAATGTCCGCGACAGCATGTCTATCTTTTACGGATAACTCATAGGGCCTAATAACCATTTTTATCTTTCAGCTCATTGATGCCAAGGAAGTTCGGGTTGACTAGATTCCCGGATAAGCGTAGAAGCGCAGGCGGGCATTCTTTTACGGATATCTGTCAATAACCATTTTTGACTTTCGACTCATTTATGCCAAGAAGATCGGAATAAATAGATTCCCGGGAAACGCCGGTTAATCAGCACGGGGTATCTAAAAATAATTACGATATAAATTCATAATTATTTTTCTTTTCACTTATTCAACTAAACATAAAAACACATTTAATTTACTTAGGCGCAGCAGCGCACGCCGGGTATTAGCTAGTAAAATATATAGTAGTAGTAGTAGTAGTAGTAGTAGTAGGACTTTATTAGACAAAAAAGAAAGATATTTAAAATATTATTTACAAATATGGGTCGCACGGGCAGTAAGCCGTACGTGCTGTTGACAGTCCGTTACAATAAAGTAATAATTGGTACTAGTGTAAAGAAAAATAAACAACAAAAAAGCAATAACATTACAATTACATAAAGAAAACACAATATTATTACAATTAAATAATAACACAATAGCATTATACACTAAAAAACATTATATAAATATTAGTACCATTTTCACAAAGGCATATACATGTAGGCAGAAGTTTACGTAAATACACTGCTCAAAAAAATTAGGGGATATTGTAGAATAACCTATTAAGACTATGTTTTTTGGAATAGTATTAGATGCAATCACTTTCTATTACTCCAAGATAATGTAAATAAGAGTTTGAAGTTGTTACGTAACCTCGGTACCACACCAGAGAGCAGTATCTGTACTGTTGATGTGAAAGGGTGGTGTGGGGGTGAATGTTTTGTTGCTGTTTTTAAATCCAGTCCAGTTTTCAGTTAGTGAGTGACTTGCCTTAGGGACAGTGATGCCTCGACAACGTGATTTACCTGAACCAATGGCTGGAGGGCCATAGGAAGGATGGAAGCTGGACAGACACAACAAGAGGTGGCACAAGCCATTGGGGTGTCTCAAAGCGTGATTTCCAGACTTTGGAATCATTTTCAAAGAATATACTGTTCACAGAAGAGCCGGACAAGGTCGACCAAGGGCAACAACAACAAGGGATGACCGTTACCTCTTGTTAACAGCCCGTCGGAATAGACAGCAGAATGCAACTCAACTGCGAAATACACTTCAAACAGCAACAGGACGCAGGGTGTCAACTCACACTGTCCTTAATCGACTGCATGGAAGTGGTCTCTATGCCCGTAGGCCCATGGTGTGTACCAGGTTAACTCCACAACACCGTAGAGATCGCAGAAACTGGGCGGAGGAACATCGTGGGTGGAGGCATGTTGAATGGAGATCAGTTCTTTTTTCTGATGAGTCGCGATTCAACATGGAATGTGATAGTCGGCGTGTATTCATCTGGAGAGAAAAAGGGACACGAAACAATCCAGCTTTTGTACGTGAAAGATCCCCATATAGTGGCGGTGGATTGATGGTGTGGGCAGGAGTCAGTAGTGGTGGACTACGGACCTCTACGTCATCCAAGGTGGTACTTTGACTGCGGTAAGGTATAGAGATGAGATTCTCCGACCTTTTGTCGTGCCTTATGCTGATGCCATAGGTGATTCTTTTCTTTTTATGGACGATAATGCACGACCCCACAGGTGGACGACATGCTGGAAGTGGAGGGTATCGAGCGTATGCAATGGCCAGCTTCCTCCCCGGACTTAAATCCGATTGAGCATGTGTGGGATGCATTAGGCAGGCGCATTGCAGGCAGACCAGCACCTCCCACAACTGTTCCAGAGCTGCACATTGCTCTTATGGAAGAGTGACCACGTATCCCCCCAAGAACTCATTGCTAACCTCATTGCATCAATGCCACACAGGTGTGAGGCAGTGCTGGCCGTTCGAGGAGACCATACACCATACTAAAGAAACATTTTCACCCATGTTAATGTTGCTTTGTTTGTTTGCCATATTCCTAATCAGGATCTCTTTGACATCTGGTGTGGTACAGAGGTTACGTAATGACTTCAAACTCTTGTTTACATTCTTTTGGAGTAATAGAAAGTGATTGCATCTAATACTGTTCCTAAAAACATAGTCTTAATAGGTTATTCTACAATATCCCCTAATTTTTTTGAGCAGTGTATAAACTCCAAGTCGCGACAGGCCTAGAAGTTCTTTCGCCTACCAGTCGACTCGTGACGTCACATCTATAGGCTATGTGTTAATCATAGATATGGAAGAAAATCCATTCCCATTAATATACGTATACACAGCCAAATATCCTAGATGTGATAGGATCAAAGATGTACCAGCGCTTCAAAATACAAATTCAAGTAAAATGTAAATAAAAATTTAAAAAAGAATTAAAACCCGATTACATAATATTAAAATACATTTTAGTAATCTGAAAAGTAAAACTAAAACATCATTCATTGTTTTCGCAATCGGAGATGAATTCCTAAAATACGTAGACCTAAACAAGTAGTGATATTCTTTATTTTTTACTAAATTTTAAATTTTTTTAGTCGGGTTTTAGCCTCTTCAATCTTTCATTTTCATTTCACTTTTTCGTACTCCTTAGATTTATTTTTTTTATTATTTTCATTAATTAATCCATTATCAACGTAATAAAACAATTTGAACGAAGGTATACAACGCAAGTTCTGAATCTAAATTGAAACTGAGCTTAAGACTAAAAATGGTTAACCTTTAAATTGGCAATATGTCCTAAAATATACATTGATTTTTCATTTATTTAATAATGGTTATAAAACAGTAGAAAAACAAATGAGTAGTAATTACTTAAATTTGTGTCAAATTACACAATAAATACAATAATAACTTAGAATTTTTACG
Source organism: Diploptera punctata (assembly GCA_030220185.1). Lineage (NCBI taxonomy): Eukaryota > Metazoa > Arthropoda > Insecta > Blattodea > Blaberidae > Diploptera > Diploptera punctata. Next base: position 47,887 of record JASPKZ010006343.1, on the reverse strand, counting down.
TTATTCTGTTTTCATTGCGGTCTGAAACATTTAAATAACTGGCACGAGAAATTATTGTGTTGGCAATATAATGGCAAGGATTATTAAAAGATGTCATAATTATAAAAAATTGGCTCACTTCATTACATAAAATGTGTATATGCGAAATATAGAATAAGCTAATTTTACGTGTGGAAGAGCTCGTAAAACATTTTAATTTGAAATGAATAAATATAAATTTAACATATCTATTATTACATTCCATTATCCATTATTTTCCATTCCATTCTCCCACCTATTTTTGAAAATTATGTATATTTGTAATTATGTGTACGTATAATATATATATATATATATATATATATATATATATATATCCATCCATACTAATTTTGCCCGAAGGCAGGTCCGTCGCTGCAATCATAGCATTTTCATGCTGCAACATTACTAGGGAATTGTAGGTGTGGTAGCTTCCCGTTGCTTTCCACACCGGTGAAGGATGATGATGATGGCCATATGATTTCGGGGACCGTTTGGGCCTGACATTTTTCTTATAGGTGAGGAAAAACCCCGATAAAAACCACACCCAGAAAAACTGCCCCGACCGGAGATCGAAGCCGAGCCCTCTGCGTGACAAGGCAACACGCTACCTCGAGACCACAGCGGTGGACTATATATATATGTAAATATTTTAGATAAAATCGCCTGAATTCACACCAATTTTATAATTTTTTAAGAGAAGGTGCTACTATTGCGAATCCAGATATAATGAGAACAGTTAAGTCTCGTAGACTGCGATGGGCAGGACATGTGGCATGAATGGAGGATGAAAGACGTGCATGGAAGATTCTTGTAAGAAAACCAGAAGGAAAACGCCCAGTTGGTAGACCAAGAATGAGGTGGGAGAATAACGTTAACTATGATTTGAGGGAAGTAGATTATACAGGGGATGATTGGAAAACATTGGCTCAGAATAGGGATATATGGAGAGCTTATGTCCGCGCGGCCATGAACCTACGGGTTCGATAGTGCCAGTGAGTTAGTTAGTTAGTTTAGTTAGGAGGTGCTATTGTATTATGCAATTTCATATTTTGAAAGTAGATGGTGCTGTAGTATTCCCAGTTTCAATATTTCTGCACCAGATGGTGCTGCTGATGTTTAGTACCGAGTTTATGTTAGCAGGTTAGTTCTACAGTGGTGCCGCTTGTGGCACATACACCAAGCTCGCCCTGCTTCCTATCTGCTCTGATCTGTGATATAAGAGTTAAAGAACCTCATATTGATTTTCTTAAAATACCTACTGAACGATTCTCCATTCTATAACAACCGCGATTTTTTCTTATTTTCTGCTTTTTTTTCTGTTTTTTTATGTACTGGTCATCATATTGGTTTTATTTTAAAAAATTGTCTCTGATACTCCTATGGTAAAGACGAATCTGTCTAGTAGATTTTTATCTGCACTCGAACATACATTTGCATATATACACTTTAAATGTATTACTGTTCTTTTGCTTCGTCTTTGTCGGGTAATACAGCAAATCTAGAAATAAATCCTTGAAAAGTTAAATCTAAACCACACAATTGCAAAGGAAGATAAATTATAATTATTTTATGAATTTTAATTCTTAATTTACAATTTGCTAGACTCACATAAGTTACAGCACATATGGGATTTTTGAGACCACTTCTTGGATTCACAAGGTTAGACATCAAAGAAATATTGATATCAGAACAAAATTGAAAGTCGAAAATATATTAAATGATATAACCAAATATCAAAAAATGGAAAACATGTTTTGATGATGGAAAGAGAAAGATTACCCAAACTATCTCTACAATATCAACCAAATGGAAATAAAGATTTGGGAAGACCAAGATGTAGATTGATTCACCAATATCACCTTGGGTAAACTATAGGCGACAAATCCTACTAAAATGTTCATGGTGTACATCATGCTTCCAACATTAAATGGAAATGGGCTGCTTATTTTGCGAAACTAAAAAAACAAAAGTGAACACAGAAATGTAGGACCCTCATATTGTTAAAAGATCTCGCGGAAGACCAAGACGAAAATGGGCTGTGCTCTTCAAAGAATGTGTAGGCAGTTATTAGTCAAGAGGAGCGAGAAATAAGACTTAAGAAGACAAACGAACAGTGACAGAAAACACTGCTTACTGACTGAGTGGACAAAACAAAAACAGTGGAAAGGTGAACCAAATAAATCGTATAAGCAACCAAGTTTCTCTTATGTGGAATAACTAAGCACGTGAGACTCTTAGGCCGGTATTCAAGAACCAAACTTTCCGCAAAGAGAGACTCTCAGCCCGTCTCTCCATGGTTAATTATGTGGGTCATGCAGAACCTACTCTAACTGGCTCACTCTATTCAACATCATGTGCTAACAAGATATATTTTTTTTAAGTTTCCGGGAACAATTGAAAGATGAGAGCCTCCGCTTACGGAAGATGGAAATGGCATGGCCTAAAGAACTTGGTTCTTGAAGATCATAAAGAACACCCTCCAAGAGGAAGTCTTCAAGCTTAATGAGACATTCCAGAAAAAATCTTTGAATTTTACATAAGTTATAGGCCTAAGTCTTATATTCATAAGTAAGGGGCGGATTCCTATGACATGTCATATTTTTACCAAAGCCTATATTCTAAGCTTTAAGTAAGTGAAAACATTTATATATGCCTTATTATTAAGATTAAGAGTTTTTTATTGGGTCTTAAAAGTCATATTTCTCACTTTTTCACATATTTGGTCATACGTCTGCTTATTTATATGATAAAGTCATAATTTGGGGTTTTTTAAATAGCCTGGTCATCAGGAGTTTGGAAATAACCAACATTGTATCTATATAAAAGTCGTCAGTTTCACAGTACACTTATTTCGAATGTTTCTATTAACAGGTAGCAAACGTTTGCACTGGACAATAGAAGAAGATTTCCTTTTTCTTGTGATACAATTGAAAATGTACATGAATGAACAATTAATATAGTATGGGTAACAACGTTCATTCAATTATAAGGTCATATTTTTGTCTTTTTAGGTCATATTTAAACCTTTTTTTAGGTCATAAATGCATGCATTTTTTTCATTTTTAGGTCATAGAAATCCGCCCCTTAGTCATAAGTCTCGAGTGTTTTTTTTTTTTTTTTGGAACAGAACTTATCCATTGATTATAAATCTATTAATAGATCCATGTTTGTGACACATTTAAATAGTGTATCCCATATATACAAATATAGCCTATATATATATATATATATATATATATACACACACACACACAGGGTGTAACAGCACCCCACCGACAAAATTATAGGGATGATAGGTCATGCAGAGAGGATCATTTTTGTGAAGAAATATGCAGTCGCAAACACGTCGTTTATGAGTTATGCGCAGATGAAGGTGTTCACCCGTAAGGGTCGAAATTGAATACAAACAATTGTACACGTATCATTTTATTGAAAAAGACATGTTTTTACAATAAGTATTCAAACAGTGGACCATGTGCCTCATTGCATGTTTGATATCGTCGCAGCAACGATCGGCCAGAACGCCGGATCATGGCAGGATTCTTTTTGACGTCGTCAAAACACTTATTGTTTGAATACATATTGTAAAAGCATGTCTTTTTTAGTAAAATTATACGTGTACAATTGTTTGTATTCAATTCCGACCCTTACGGGTAAATACCTTCATCTGCGCATAACTCATAAACGACGTGTTCGCGATTATATGTTCCTTCACAAAAAATGATCCTATCTGCATGGCCTTATCGTCTCTATCATTTTGTCGGCGAGGTCCTGTTACACCCTGCATATAGTACAATTTTTTATTAATAACAGAAGTAGCATGCCTGGATCAGTGTAACTACCATAATAAAATTGCTAACAAAAACTAAATCTACAAACTTTTTATACAAAATGGGTAAGGGACGTCCGAAATGTTTCATAATTTAGTTTTATTATAAGTCTTTTTCATTAAAAAATTAATTAACCGAACATTTAAATGTGTAATATATATATATATATATATATATATATATCAAAACCCAAACGAGTAAGTACTTTTCAAATCGTGTTATATCCATTAAAATAAAATTTGAGGGAATAAAGTATGTTTATGTCTGATGCCTGGGAGAAAAATTAAATTTTAAAATATTTAATGATATTATTGCATTTCCAGATTCGGAATCTACTATCACTCAAATAATTTCTAAAACAGGGTGACCAATAATCTCAGAACCAGAATGGACACGTAACAGTTTTATATAGAATAAAAAATAAAATAATTTTAAGTATTGACTATTTTTTTATTTTTTAAGTATCCTTTGAAAACAGACTACAGTATACGGTCTAATTCTTGCTTTAAAAAGGCGTTAAAAAGTTATAACAATAAATTGATTATTCGGTTACTGGACAACTGAATAATGTATTAAATTTAGGATGAAATATTTTATGAAATTGTCTTTACCATTTCCTAGTATTGTGGAATGCATTCCATTCCATTCTACTAATACATGCATATAACCGACAAGGCCAAAATACGGTTTAAAGTGGACAGAAAAGGGGGCACAATATGATTTGAAGTGGACGATTTAATTCAGAACTAATTTATACATAGGTCAGAGTATTATTTTGCAGTGACTGACTCTAGGAAATATGTTGCATATAGCAATTTATATATTAAGGTGTAAGAATCCTAGAATGCAAGTGGATCCCAGATTGTATATATAGTGAACGAATGTAACCAGATACTGCTTGCAGGGTATAATAGAAAAACGTTTGCAGCAATTGATTATACTACAAAAAAAACAATTTTTGCACTTTCTTAAACGTATTATTTCCCAGGTATTTATGTTCTAGAAAAACATAATTGACATATTTACATCATAGGAATCAGAAATTAATCAATAACCTATAATATTGGTCATAAACAGTTTAATATGTTTCATTTTTTCTCCACTGGGGTGCATTCTTACAATATTGCAATCTCTTTTGGCAATACATATTATGATCTGGTTGTATTGATCAACAAATGAAACATAATAAACGTTTCTCATTTGTTTTCAAACATCGCCGTTTACATTAAATATATAAATATTTTAAAATAACTATATTTAAATAATGATTTGTGAGTAAATAGCTTAATTTTATTCGTTAAATAGTCCTTACAAATGCCACTCTTGATTTAAAAAGTCTCTAGATAAATTGGAAATCACTTGTGGCATTACTTATGACTATTTAACTAATGCCACAAATGGGAGTCAATGACTAATCACATTTCAATGATTTTTTTATGTACAACCAATCACAGTCGTGTTTAGCCTACAATTTACCAACTAAAGTTTATCATAATAAAGAAAGCACCTCCTTTTTAACATTCTGAATAGGTCATAACATTATTTTGCAGTGACTGACTCTGTAAAAAATACGGGAGTTAATATAAAAACATTTGTAGCAATTGATTATACCACCAAAAAAAGAAACCACTGTTTGCACTTTCTTAAATGTATTTTTTCCCAGGTAATAACATTCCAGAAAAATATAAATGTCATATTTACATCATAGAATCAGAAATGGATTAATATACAGTTTAATGTGTTTCATTTTTTCTCGACTAGAGTACATTCTTACAATATTGCGTTCCTTTGGCAATAAATAATATGATCTGGTTGCTGTGATGAACAAGCAAATGAAGCGTACTAATCGTTTCTCATTTGTTTTCAAACATCTCCGTTTACATTAAATATATAAATATATTAAAATAACTATATATAAATAATAATTTGTCAGTAAACAGCTTAATTTTATTCGTTAATAGTCCTAACAAATGCCACTCTTGATTTCCAAATTATCTAGATAAATTCACTCTTCACTTCGTGAGTCGTGAATATATCGATAATTTGGAAATCAAGAGTGGCATTACTTATGATAATTAATTTATGCTATGCACAATAAGTGAATGTGATATAAATAATAAATCAAACAGTGTTCATGAAACAAAAAATAGAGCTCTTATTCCATGTGAAATTGATCATTGTATGAAAGAATTTGAAACCCATACGCGTATCTTCATAACATTCAATGCACTTTGAGAAACATAGCAGGTAGAGTAAGGAACTGAATAGTAGGAAATAATCTAGGTATATTAGGTTTAGTTTTGTCTAGTCTGCCAGGCATGTGTTGAAGCCTGATTACCCCCCACTCTTTGTAAACTAATACATCAAACGCTTGTTATCACCGTTTAATGAAGTTGAAAGCCAAAGCGAAGGAGATTAGAGTTTCCAGTAAGTTGGCTGCACTGCGCGCCTCGCCTCGCTGCAATTTTTCCAATCACAAACCTCCATATTTCAAAATGCTGTTATTTTCTTTTATTCATAAAGAACGTGAAAATAGACAGTACGTCTTTGTAGTTAACGACACTCTCAATGATCCTTTCAGTGTTACCAACTACAAAAATATTAATATCGATACAAAGACTAAAAAATACACTACGGTACATTCTTCTATTAGCAGAAACAAAGTCTATATTATGGCTAAGGTTTCACAATTCTTACAGCTACTACAACATTCGCCAAAAAAGAATTTTAATTGAAAAAAGAACAAAGTCTGATATGTGACCATGGTTTTACAACAAATGCTACGTATTTTCAGTTATTGTTTAGTTGTTAGTAGGCCTACAGCTCTGCCCCTGTGATGGTGCGTGAGGCGTGGTCGGCCGGCACCCTTGTCATTCACAGACCTCTATATAAGGGGCTTCATCTTATCTCATCCCTCGACTAGACCCTGGGCTGGACACGAGGATATATATTTATAATGATTAATAGGGCTAGGATTGTTATGTACTAAAAGTTAAGATTGCAACGTAGTATAATGAAAAGTTAGACTTATGACTGTCTTTTGTTTTGGTTTCACACACAAACAGTTGAATAGTATAATAAGAGGTTAGACTTCTGTCTTTTGTTTTAGTTTCGCACACAAACAGTCGAACAACATATACTATCTGCATTGCAATCCTATCCTTTATTACATAATAAATAATAGTTTTAAAAAACTAAAAGAACACGCTTTATTAGAAAACTAAAAAAAAGAAAAATAATTTTAATTTCCAATACGCTTGGGATAAAATAAAGTGGTCAACAAAAAAATCATATCCAACACATATAGAATAAAATTAGAGTTATCAACAAAAAGAAAATAATTTTACCATCAAAAGCGTGGGGTGTTTTTTATGATTTTTACATTTTCTTCTTAGAGAGCTTACTTTTACCAATATCTGTTTATTATCAAATATATTAATTGATATAGAGCACCCCACGCTTTTGATGGTAAAATTATTTTATTTTTGTTGATAACTCTAATTTTATTCTATATGTGTTGGAGATGATTTTTTTGTTGACCACTTTATTTTATCCCAAGCGTATTGGAAATTAAAATTATTTTTGTTTTTTTAGTTTTCTAATAAAGCGTGTTGTTTTAGTTTTTTAAAACTATTATTTATTTTTTAGTTTTAATATTTTACAGAATAAGATAAAAATGTAAATATCTTTAAATTCGATATTATTGTAGTATGAGCTAAAAGTAATACTCTTCTGTAAAAAAAACCCCTCCCAGCCGGATTTGAACCAGCGACTTATGGTTTACTGAAATTATATACCACTAAGAGTTCACTGCTCTACCAACTGGGATCTTACAACGATTGACTAAAAACTCGACAAGTCCGCAACCTATTATACCAGTTTTCATTTTGTTGATTTTCGGATGATTCTGGCCAGAATTTTAGAAACAAAATATGAAATTATTGTATTGTCACGGGTCCTCTATACGTATACAAAGTTTCAAGTCGTTCCAATGTTTCTAAGTGGGAGAAAATCGCGTTGAAATATTCCGTTACATTGATACAAAAACACTTTTTTTGATTTTCTGATGATTATGGCCAGGATTTTAGAAAATAAATATGAAATGATTGTATTGTCACGGGTCCTCTACACGTATACAAAGTTTCAAGTCAATCCAATGATTTTAAGTGGATGATGGATAGATGGATAGGTGGCTAGATGGCTAGATGGAGGGACGGAGGGACGGAGGGACGGAGGGATTGAGGGACGGAGGGACGGGGGGACGGACGGACGGACGGACAGACAGACAGACAGACAGACAGACAGACAGACAGACAGACAGACAGACAGACAGACAGACAGACAGACATACAGATAGATAGATAGATAGATAGATAGATAGATAGATAGATAGATAGATAGATACAGGTCAAGCTAATATAAAGCGTGTAAAAATCATAGTCCTCATGTCAAGAAGATCGGGATAAGTAGGTTCCCCGGGCAATCAGCACGGGGTATCTAAAAAAATAGTAATACCTAAAAAATATTAATATCTAAAAAGATATTAATCATTATTCATTGTTCTTTTCACTTATTCAACTAAACATAAAATCGCATTAATTTTCATTTATTTAGGCGTAGCAATGTACGTCGGGTATCAGCTAGTTGGATAAAAAAACTCTGGTTATACTCCAACGCTTTTTAAAATCGCCACTAACTGTCCCCTCATCCCCTCTTTCCGATACCACCCACACAATATAGACTGTAAAACAAAATTCTACACTTACTTTGACGATGGATTGACCCACGCCTTCATATAGGTAACTCCAGTTAACGGACAGGGTAAAATCTGTTATTGCCTTATCTTATTTTTCAATGACTCTTTATGAAAGCACCGATGTAACCGATGTATATCAAATCCTTATATTCATTAAAGTAGTGAAATAAGGTGTCACTGTTCTAAAATGAATCATTAAAGATTTGCTCTCTACACAGTACTACCAAAGGAGAATACATATTTAATATTGTACAAGGCGGAGTGGAAGAATATGGCAGGTTTGAAAAGTTGTTGCTATACGCACGGATGGCGCGAGAGGAATAGTTGGAACTGAAGATGGCTTTCCTGGAATTTAAAAAAAAAATTAATGTTTCCAGCTTACAGAGTATGGTTGATAAAGAAATGTTGTGTGCAAAATCCATAAAACTGTCTGAAGTCATGGCTGCTGTAATAAAAATAAATTTGTTTAGAGGAGTACACAACATGCTCTTACACATTGGAAGTTCGTTGCATTCTTGGAGGAAATGGACTCAGCGTACGGTTATCTACTTCTGTACGCCAAAGTTAGGTGCCTGAGCCGAATAAAATGACTGATACGATTTTTTTTTAATTGGCGAATGGAATTTTTAACTTCCTCCCTGATAACCGGACCTGGCATTTTCCGCGCTCGGTCATACAGTTTGTGATACATATACCATAGCTTTGAAAAGTGTGAGCGCATGCGAGGATCAGGTCACGTGAGCAAGATAGTTAACACACATTTAAAATATGTAACGGATTTTATCGTCAATTCTTCTCTTCTTTCCTATGCCAAAATAAACTAGAAGACCATCCTCAAACTTACTTGTTTAACCCTTAAATTCGCAATGTTACCTATAGGATACTTCAATTGTTTTAACCTTTCTAATAGTTTTAATAAAACAGAAGAAAGTTATCGATAAGAAATTACTGAAATGTGTGTGGACTTACACAATATACCTAATAATAATAGTTACGCACGATTTCGTTTTCAGTGCGGTCCGCCACATTAAAATAAGTGATACGAGAAATTGAAGTTTTGTTAATTTAAGGGTTAAAGACAGATTGTCATTTGTGTACTGAAAATTTTTAGCTATTTGATAGTTTCTCTTTATTGTAACTCATTTAAATGTATTTACATCGTGGATGAAAATTGTATTTTGATATAAGTTTCTAGGTTAAACTTTACAACCTGTGACGTGACTCTTTTAACTCCTTCATAAACTCCTGTCAAATTTTATTCTTAGGGTTTCATTCCCAACATTTACAATGATTTTTTGACCATTATATCAATATATGTTCTATGATATTTAACTACATACGTAGCAAGATGACATGGCAGTTATATTGATTTTAACGCGTATTCTATGCAACAACAAAGACATGTTCCAGTGCAGCCAACATAGAGTGTGTATTAATTAACTGTACACATATTCTTCAGAATATCAGAACTTAGGCCTACTATTTATTTTTTGGGCGGTGCATTCTTTCACAGGTTAGAGTGCTTAAATTGCGTTAGGTTAGCTTTTAGGTTCGTTAAATATTGTGTTTATGTTGGCTGCACAACGTAAACCGCTTCGAGTTTGTTGGCGCATGCGCATGCTGTATTATTGAATTTTCACGTCACATATCATAAAGTATTTTCTATTTCTGCTATATGGATAAACATCTGATTAAAGAGATGATTATAGCAAGTGTGCTATTGTTTCTTACGCTGACTCTGCATTGAGTTTCGAATTATTTCGAACACACTTTAATACTGTTGAAATCCTTGGCAAGCACGTAGCCCTACATATTTTCTGCTCCAGTTTTTAACTGTGTCAACGGGAATTCAGTACATTTACTTTTGAAGTGGGCCCAGATTCAAAAATCAAAAGGATTTAAATCGGATGATTTTGGAGACCAAGGTGCAGTTCCGCCTCTACCTAGAAATCATTGATCATATTTGTGCATTAGAAATTGTCTCAGAGTAGCAGCAAAATGTGCCGGTCCGCCATTATGCTTGTGCCACATACTCTGACATTGCTGAAGGAGAACATCCTCAAGTAATCCTAAGAATATGAAGCCGCAGAAACCGAAGGTAAACCCGTCCATTTTTTTAAAGAATGTATAACCCAATGAGATGATCTCCTAATACCCGTATCCAAATTTTCATATATATATATAATCACTTTAAAATGAGCTTGACAACAGCCTGCTTCCTGTTGTTGCATCCACTGACTAAAACTCAGTCTATCATCAAAATCCGGAGCATGAGATATTTTACCCGTTGGAGGTGGTAATGGTGCAATGAATTGCGATGTAAAAGTCTTCATACGCTACAGTGGCTTTGGGTACGCACTTTTTTGGCAATTCTCCTCGTCTATGTTCATGGAGTGTGTTCTGACGCATTCAATACCATATTCTCAACAACAGACGTAATGTCTGCAGGCCTGCCTGCTCTCCTTCCGCATGCGAAATTCACATTTTCCCTCAGACAATAATGTACCCTAATTCTTCTTCACTACTAGATCTTGGACTATACTTAGCCCAAATTTAACCTGGCAAACACAGTGAAATACGTCTGTAAAAACACTTTCTGTCTTACATTATGTTAGACGTTTAAAGAAATTTCGCCCTGTTTCACTAAAACAAACCCTTGTGCAGAATCGTGTGTTGCTACACTTCGAGCATTGTGCCATTAGGCCCTATATATATAATGAATATAATGACCAAAACTATGACTTGCCGCAGAGATTGCAGCATATTCATAATGATTGCGTTCGTTGCATTTTGAACATCCGCCTTTATGATCATATTTCCGAACATTTTAATAATTTATCTTCTCTCCGTCTTAGCTACGAACGTAAATTGCAATATCCTTCACCTCTTTTCAAGCTTCTATATTCTTACACTGCTAGTTATATGGCGTCCAGATTTGAGAATATATCTAATAACCGCAATAATGGCATTAAGTCACGATATAAGTCTGCTAATAATCCCTCTCCACAGCACCTCTACTTTTATACATATTTCACTGTAGCATCTGTCCGCTCGTGGAATTCCCTTCCTCAAGATACCGCACACTTCACACTTTAAAGTCGCACATAATTATTTGTTGTTAAATAATTTATTTTTCTCAAGAACTAGATTTTTTTCTATGTATTAGTAGTATTTTATGTGTTTCGTTTTTCTATTTCGTACATTTTATATTTCATTCGTTAAATCTGAAGTAAAACAAAAATATTGTAAATAATAATTGTATTATATATATATATATATTTACACAGTATGTAACATTCTTATTTGTACAGTCGAAATTTTTATAAACAATAATTTTATATTCTTTTAAATACAGATTATGAAGAAGCCGATGCCGTTAAGTCTGATTTGTGTACTTACATATTATCTAACAATAGATAAATAGACGTATATTGGTGCAACTTTACTTACTTACTTACTCACTGGCACTATCGAACCCGTAGGTTCATGGCCGCGCGGACATAAGCTCTTCATATATCCCTATCCTGAGCTAATGCCTTCCAATCATTCCATGTATAATCTACTTCCCTCAAATCATAGTTAATGTTGTTCTCCCACCTCATTCTTGGTCTACCAACTGGGCGTTTTCCTTCTGGCTTTCCTACAAGAAGTTTTCATGCACGTCTTTCATTCCCCATACGCGCAACATGTCCTGCCCATCGCAGTCTACGAGACTTAACTGTTCTTATTATATCTGGCTTCCTATAAAGACCATGTAGTTCATTGTTATGTAGTCTTCTCCATTCACCTGTCTGTTCATCTCTCTTTGGTGCAAAATTTTTCCTAAGAACTTTATTCTCAAATACTCGTAATCTCCTTTCCTCCCTTAAAGTAAGAGTCCAGGTTTCGCACCCATATAATATAACTGGTAGAATAATAGTTTTATATATTTTCAGCTTAATGTTTTTTGAAAGGAGTTGGGACATCAAAAGTCTCTGCAATGCATAATAACACGCATTTCCAAAATTGAGCCTATGTTCAATTTCTTTGTGCATCTCATTCCTATTTGTGATTACTGTTCCTAGGTATTTGAATTCAGCCAATTCCTCAAAATTTCCCTCATTTGTCATTAGCTGTCCATTTCCATTATATACTGAATTTCTACGTGTGGCCATATATTTAGTTTTACTGATATTTACTTCCAGTCCCAATTTCTTAGTGTTACTCAATAGTGTGTGCGTGTTGGCTTTAGTATATCCTCGCTATCGGCCAGTAGTACTACATCATCAGCATAAACTAACAGCTTATTAATACCATTCAGTTGTAAGCCTTCCTCATTCTCTAAAGAGTTAATGGCATGCTCTAGTACAAAATTAAACAGTAGAGGAGATAGTGCATCTCTTTGCTTCAACCCATTCTGGATTTCAAAAGTATCTGAAAACTCTTTGCCTACACGCACCCTACTCTTTGAACCATTTAGACACATTCGTATAAGTCTAACTAACTTTTTAGGAATTCCGAACTCCAGCAGGATACTGTATAACTTCTCCCTCTTAATTGAATCATATGCTTTTTTGAAGTCTACATATAGTTGATATTGGTGCAACTTTATACTTCATATTCTCATTACATTGAAAATAATGTTTATAATACTGCACCAGTTTTAACTGTATACTACAGCAAACGTCTTTGATGAACACAGGACTTACTGGACGTAAGAGATGGTTAAATTCAGTCATTTGTTTACTCCTTTATTCAGTAGAGTTCAATATGAATAAAGGAAAGGACCTAGAGAGTCAACTTAAAGAAACAACAATTAATCTTGTATTGAGGGGTTACTCACTAAGAAAAATAGGATCAATGGTTAATAACTCCCACTCTACTGTGAATTATACTGTTAACAAGTTCAGAAACAATGGTTCAACTGCAAATATTCCAAGGAAACCAAAGACAAAGTTGCTGAATCAGAGAGGAGAAAATTGCATTAGCAGGCAAGTAAAAATTAACTCTAGAATAAGTGTACTTAAAATCAAGAAATTATTGGAACAAGTATCACAAAAGAAAGTATCCCACCAAACAGTCCGTCGAGTTTTGTGGCAGCATGACTATCGAGGCAGAATCCCTAAGAAGAAGTCATACGTAAACAAGAGGAACCGTACAGCAAGACTGAAATTTTCCAAGGAGCATCTGGACAAGAGCCAAGACTTCTGGAACAACGTGATATGCTCAGACGAAACTAAAATAAATATGTTTGGATCTGATCGGAAAAACTGGGTATGGAGAAAGAACAATAGCTTACTGCCTATGAGAATGTGACTACTATTCCTACAGTTAAATACGAAGTAGGATCCATTCTTCTTTTTTTGGCTGTATATCCTCAAAGGGAGTTGGTAGTATCCCCATCATCGATGGTACTATGGATCAGTGGGTCTACAATGACATTCTGAAAAAGAATGTGAAACAAAGTGCTCTAAAAATGGTTATGTCTGCGTCTTATGTGTTTCAGCAAAACAATGACCCGAGACATACAGCTGACATTAATAAACGATGGTTGATCTGGAACGTCCGCAAGCAGCCAATAACGCCTGCACAATCTCCAGACTTAAATCCCATTGAGCACTTGTGGGGAATTCTAAAAGTAAAGGTTTGTCAGCGGAATGTTTAATCTAAAATCGATCTGAAGGGTGTGGAGAAAAATGGAGAAAAATTATCACAGAAACTTGTTTCAAATTAGTACAATCAATGGGAAAAAGGTGTAAAGCTATTATTAAGACCAAAGTACATTCCACAAAGTATTAAGTATTTCAGTTGCGTAACTGAGTTCATAATTTTTTGTAATTTATTTGAAGTGTACAAATAACAATGTTGCACAAAATAGTACAAGTTTTGTTTTATAATTGATTAATTTTATTGTTGTTTGAAAATTTGAGAATTTAGCCTTTAGTTTATGTTTCTGTTACATTAATGAATACTTATTTAGAAATAAAACCGAAAAAATATACGGTATTATATTTAAGTGTAAACCTGCTATATCATATTTAAAATCCAACTGTACATATATAAATGTTACATACTGTATATAGGCCTACCATGTACCCATTTATGTTAGGGTAATTTAGATGAAAAGCGGGCCCTACACGATCATTTTTTTTTCAAATGCCCCAGATTGTCCTTTGACATTCCTGGTTTCTCTCCTGGCATGGCGTACTTGTAACCCACTTCTGAGGTTGGGGCGTCTGGAAGGCGGGGTTACGTTGCCCCGATGATATGATGGGTGATGATGATGATAATGGTGCGCCAGGAGAGTCCCTAATCCTAAGCCTAACCTAAGATGAATATGAATGATGATGATTGCGATGGCCATATGATTTCGGGGACCGTTTGGGCATTAAAGTTTTCCTGACATTTGTCTTACAGGTGAGGAAAAACCCCGATAAAAACCTCACCCAGAAAAACTGTCGCGACCGGGGATCGAAACCGGATCCGCTGTTTGACAAGGCAGCACGCTACCCCCAGACCACAGCGGTGGACGATACACGATCAATATTTACGTCAATATATTGCACACTATTTTGTACAATAGTATTATTTGGCCAACCCACACGGTGCAATATTACTGCTCAATAAACTAGTTCGCGGGTCATACTTGTGCAGTCAACATGTTTATTCCAACACTGTTAACATACAACTGAACTACTATTGCGCAATATTACCAACAGACGACGCAATATGTACAAGATTGCAGAATAAAAATCAAACTGTTTTTGATTGACTCCATATATTGCGCAATATTTAAATGTGACCTCCAGTCACCCAATATTATTGTACAATGTCAATTATTGTGTAATATATTGATGTGAATATTGATCGTATAAGGGCCGCTTAACATTATTCTTTGTATATTATTTTCTTACCTGGTTGAGTGGTAGAGAAGACCTTAATGCCTCAACCCTGTCATTTAAAATAAAGCTGTTATAATTACACTTGTGAATGTGCGACTTACTTCGACCAAGGCACATTCTTGGTACAGACGTGCAGCTTCCCATACATTACGTTTAACCGTACCACAAATGAAATACATTGCCGCATACTGTATGATTTTTCTAGCGCAACTGACGTGATATATTTTCAGACTGTGTGCTGAGTAGTCCTGTTGGTTTGACTACTACTCCACCTCTCGGCAATGTTCAGTTCTTTAAATACGAAGAAAGCCTCACCGCTTCCATTGTTCAAGGAGAAAAATGTATGATGTTTACAAACAAATTGGTCAGTGGCGGATCGTAACCATACATTCGCCAATTACTTGTGAATGGTTCATTTGTGGATCCATGTTTTACTGAGACTGTTTTGCTTTTATAACACTGTACTACCTGCTGTTTCCGTTTGCGCCCTCACTCGTATTATTCATCTACGTCACAAGACTGGCTTCAAATAAAATGTTTAATTTATAGTCAATACTGATAAAATTCATACTGAACTACCGTTGAGGTTGTTTTGTAATAAGTTAAAAATTATAATTAGTATCTGCAGCTGAAGATGAAACAAGTTGTTCTGAATGGCCTTCGTAATGAATTTTAGTGTTGAGGATGACTGTTATGTCAGGTACTAATTTCATTTAAACTTATTAACACCCTATAGAATAATAAATAAAGTTAGGCCTAACACATTAATTTGATTTATACAAGTATTTGTATTTAAAATTGCTTCATTCATCATCATCATCATCATCACCATATATTTTAAAATGATTTAATAGTTATAATTAGGGCTAGGATTTTCATGTACTAAAAGTTAAGATTGCAACATAGTATAATAAAAAGTTAGATTTATGATTATCTTTTGTTTTTGTTTCACACACAAACAGTTGAATAGTATAATCACAAGTTAGACTTGACTGTCTTTTGTTTTGGTTTACACACAAACAGTTGAATAATAAACTATCTGCGTTGCAATCTTATCTTTTATTACATGAAAATCCTATCCCTAGTTATAATACTTCCCACTTCTTCTTATTATATTGTCTTACAATTAATGATGGGTTTTAATCTATGTTATGTCTGGTAGAATTTTGAAGGTGTGATTCACTGGTAGTTTATTCCAAACGGATGTTCAGTCGATGAGACAGATATATTCAGCAATAGTAATTGAAATAGAATTATTTTTCAGAAAATGCGCGACCCCATACTGCACGAACAACCATGACAAAAATTCAAGAATTTAGAGGAATCAAACTGATACCACACCCAAAATATAGCCCCGACCTTACACCTTCATATTACCATCTATTTCGATCCATGAAATATCAAAAACATTTAAACTATAAAAATGGGCATCAATCAATTCTTTAAAAAATATGCAGTAACTTGTACCGTCGCGAGTTAGTAAACCCCGCTGAAACATGCATCAAGACCAGAGAATCTCTTAGTCTCTACTTTGAATAACAGTTTAATTTCTTGTAAGAAAAAATCCAAATAATCACACATTGCTTATGAGACGGTCGACCGCGGTGGACTAGTAGTTATGCATCTTGCCTCTGCTCCTGAGGATCACGGGTTCAAACCCGGCCAGGGTCGATGGATTTTTTAGGAAGAAAAATCCAATTATTTAGTCCTCCGGGAGGGACCCACGACTTAAAGTTCGGGAGGGACTTTAAGCCGTGGGTCTCGAGTCAGAAGATTTTTAGGCTTGTAAAAGATCCTTAAGCTTGAATGAAAAGGCCTCTAAGCACAACGTCGTAGTAATACCTTAGTTGCCTGCTAGAAATCTAGTTGAGTCGGTGACATTCTTGACATCTACGGACAAATATCTATCTCATATGTAAAAATGAATGAATGTTTGTTTGTACTTTATGCGCGGACATATCGTTGATCCGATTGTGATGGGACTTTTTGTAAAATGTTGAGGAGATTCCCGGGATGAACATAGGCTATACGACAGTTGTGATATTCAACTCCTACACCCTTAAAAATCGCCCTTTGTAGTGCAAAACGTGAAAAAAGTAGCTCTTTTGACCTTAAATGGTTTACGCTGCCTAAACCATAACAAATACACAAAATGAATGTACACAGAATTGAATTTCTCAAAAAGCTCTACAAAAAAAGTCCGCAACAGCATATGTTTATCTCTTACGGATAACTCACAATAACCATTTTTGTCTTTCATTGATGACAAGAAGATCGAGACAAGTACGTAGATTCCTGTGCAAGGATAGCAGCACATAGCGGGTATTCTTTTACGGAAAACTCACAATAACGAATTTTGTGTTTTAGCTCATTTATACCAAGAATATCAAGATAAGTAGATTCCCGGGCAATACCGGGAAATCTTATAATAATTAGGATATACATTTAGAATTATTTTTCATTTTACTTACTCAACTAATCATAAGAAGTACATTAAATTTTTGCCTCTCAGCTCATTTATGGTAAGAAGATAGGCATGAGTAGATTCCCGGACAACTCCGGGTAAACAGCACGGGGTATCTAAGAATAATTACGATATAAATTGTTCCTCATACTTATTTAACTAAATTTAAAACACATTAATTTTCGTATTTCAGCTCATTTAAGTCAAGAATATCGGAATAAGTAGATTCCCGGATAACGCCAGGTAATCAGCACGGGGTATCTCCGATTGAGGGTCTTTCCACTTTTCAGCGGTTGCCCTTTTACCAGCCGGCTGCTGGCCCTTCACATCCACATGTGTCAATCACAGAGGTAGATGATCAACAGCCAGTGTAGGGGTGACATGTGGTTAGCATGTCGAGTCCCCCAGCCGTTATAGCTGGTTCCTCAACCTGGAGCCGCTACTTATTGTAGCTACCCAATTGCCTCACGATGCTGGGTGGGCACCGGTCCCATACTGGCCGAAATACCATGAGAAAATGTCTTCCCTCATGGAGACTCGAACCAGCGCAAGTCCCGTAGCTCTGCGCCAAGGCTTCCTACCTTAACCGCTAGGCTACGGCGCGGGACACGGGGTATCTAAAAATATAAATTTATAATTATTTTTCCTTTCACTTATTCAACTAAATTCGAAAGCACATTAATTTTCATTTATTTAGGTTAGCAGCGCACGCCGGGTATTAGCTATAAAATAAACAGATAAAAGGGGGAATTGCGTAATCCGTTAAATGTTTCAGACGTAGACGTTGAACCTACCGCCGGTACATGTTCAATAAGAAACGGGCAGTGTTCCAGCATTTGCTTTATAACCAGGGGAAACCATAGAAAACCTAGAGGAACAGTTAGGGAGCTTTTGTCAGGTTTAAATGCAACGTAATACTGCTGGGGTGTGAACTCGGTTTGCCTCCGCTAAAGGCTTGGACAGAAAATCTCTGAGTAATAAATATAAGTTAAACTCATTCGTCAGCATGAAGTTTATTTCATCTCATTGATTCCATAACTGTCAATTTAACAATGAAAGGACTCCCAACTATCATCATAGGACAAAATGTCTTTCAGGAACTTGAACACTGCAATTGTCCTATAAAAACCGTAAGACAATTGGAACTCACAAACTTTCAAAATGGAGAGAGAATCAAAATAGCAATTCCAGTCTGGATCCCCATCTTTGAAAAGAAATACAACTTAAAGACCAAACTCGAAGATCTAACTGAAGTCTACAATATAAATATCGCACTGGATGCATATAAAGGACCTTCTGGCCGGACCCAGTGTTATAAATGTTAGGGCTTTTGTCATCTAGCCCAGTTCTGATACAGAGCTGAACGCTGCGTCCGATGTGCTGGCAACCTGTCTTACAGGTGAGGAAAAACCCCGAAAAAACCTCACCCAGGAAGCCTTTCCCGACCGGATATCGAACACGAGCCCGCTGCATGACAAGCCAATGCACTACTGAATGTAAATAAGTTAAGATTAAATTAGCCTGGTTAAGAAATTCCCGCTAGGGAGCACCCATGCCCCCACGCGGGGCGTATAGGGACCCTATACATGCACACATTCAGGTTGATATAAGGTACAATTTGAATTATTTCCTGGCATTGTCGGAATTGTTTGTAATCTTCCGAGCTTGAAGCGCATGGAAGGCGGAGTTACGTTACCCCAATACGAAGGTTAATAATAATAATAATAATAATAATAATAATAATAATAATAATATAATAATAATAACAACAACAGAGCACCAGGTGAGTCTTTAAATCCAAACTTAACCTTAATTTCAGATCATGGGCGACCACCGGAATAATTACAATTAATAAAAATGCATGTGGTCTGACCTGGGACCTCATGAACTGCAGAATATGAGGCTGTTCGTTTATTTTTCTAAATTAAAAAAAAAATCTTAATACATAGGTAATGATATAACTAACTTTTTTTAATAGCACGCCACTAGAGTCAGAATTCGGAACAACCAGGGTAATACCTCGTTGATTCGTTTTTTTTTTGTTTTTCAAAAAATCCAGACACTATATAGACATTACTCACACACGGCATTTATGTGGCAAACCGCAGATGCAAAGTTGTCCTGCTTCGCGGGCAACTTAGACACACACCCTGTAAACGATGTCACCAATATGGGCATAACATAAACAAGTGCCACAACGACAAGAAGTGTCCGCGCTGTGGTAGCACTTCTAAATGTACACATCCTCTTAACGAGGTTCGCAACCCATATTGTGCAACATGTGAACACAGATCACCACACAGGCCAAATGTGTTGTCCCTTGTATCCAAGGGATACACCTTTCCTTTCTGAACCCCGTCACACACCCCTGCTAAAACACGACTAATCCATCTCACCGAAAAAAAAAACCCAGTGAATTCACATCTTATCAATCATGATGACACAGACAAATCACTAACACTCATACCTGCCACATATGCTGCAAAGATAACAAACATATCTGCATCTCCTCCCATAGATCTCGTACTTCAAGTCTTACAAATTCAAATAGAGGAGTATGTCAACAAAGAATTACAACAACTCGAAACTAAAATCTTCCCATAATTTGGTAGCAGTTGTTAAGTCAACAGTTGCAACACATGGAAAGTACACCGCCTTAATTAAATTCACACTCAAAAACGATTTTCAATAAATCTGTGCAAATGAGCAGATTTGGCCCCTCCATGGAATTGTAGGTCCCTATATCACATCCATGAAGGAAGTCAAGGAAGGTTTTTGAGCAGAAGATTGAAATGTTTGCACACAATTCACGAACGCTAGAGCTTCCACTAACATAAATGATAATATATATAAGACCAATAAATATTACATAAGACTACACAGAATTTGTATTAACTTGTTTTAGTAATTCTGCCTGAGGGCAGGTCTTTCACTGCAATCATAGCATTTTCATGCTATGCTTTGCGGCTTTACTAGGGATTTATAGGTGTGGTAACTTCCCGTTGCTTTCCACACCGGTGAAGGATGATGATGATGATGATGATGGACGGATGATTTTCGGGGACCATTGGGCCCTAAACTTCCTGAAATTTGTCTTATAGGTGAGGAAAAACCCCGAAAAAACCCTCACCCAGGAGCATGTCCCGACCGGGAATCGAATCCGGGCCCTCTGCGTGACAAGACAGCACGCTACCTCGAGACCACAGCAGTGGACTTTTATTAACTTATGAACAATAAATAAACACATACAAATATACATAACTATCAATCTTCTTGTATCTTGTTTCCCTTAACAGAGATTTAGGCGCTCTCCCTCTAAGGGAAGAATTTGAATCATACTAATTTAGTTACACTTGTTTTCGTATAGATGTCACTTGAGTGGTCCGTGGTCAGCGTTCCGCCTCATGCTGACATCTAGAAAACCAAGGTAGTAATAGGACAGGAAAATTCGGTAAATTTTGCTTAGAGGCCTTTTCATTCAGGCTTAAGGATCTTTTACGAGCCTGAAAATCTTCAGACTCGGGACCCACTGCTTAAAGTCCCTCCCGGACGACTTGCTCCCTGGATTTTTCCATCCTAAAAAATCCATCTACCCCGGCCGGATTTGAACCCGCGACATTCGGGACCAGAGGCAAAGAGCATAACCACTAGTCCACCGCGGCCGATTTAACTATCATACTATCAATACTATTCCAAATTCTGCATATATATATCCATCCATCCATAGTAATTCTGCCCGAGGGCAGGTCTTTCACTGCAATCATAGCATTTCCATGCTATGCTTTGCAACTTTACTATGGAATTGTAGGTGTGGTAGCTTCCAGTTGCTTTCCACGCCGGTGAAGGGTGATGATGATGATGATGATTATGATGATTATGATGATTATGATGATGAGTGGCCATATGATTCGGGGACCGTTTGGGCCTTAAAGTTTTCCTGATATTTGTCTTACAGGTGAGAAAAAAAACGCGATAAAAACCTCACCCAGAAAAACTGTCCCGACCGGGGACCATTGTCTTGTGCTATTATTTTTCTCCATATAATATTTCACTGGTCAACATGATTTTTGTCTCATGAGTAACCAATAGTTGCACTTAATGCAGTTTTTTATCGTGGTTTCAAATATGTATTAGGAATTTCTCCATCACCCACAGTTTTATTTATTTCAATTTCAATTAATGGATTTAAATAATTATTGTTTTAATAAATGTTTTTCGTCCATTTGTCCATTGAGCGATGAGCACGGGGAACACTTTCATCAGGAGATTTCAGCTATGGAAAAGAGATATCAAGGCAAATGGAATCCTAATATGCTGGCCGATTATTGTTGGATCATCAAGAGGGATGCTCCACAGGCGAAATATAGCAGAAAATCGTCATTTCTTACTTTCTAGGTGAGTCCGAATGTTCGAATATTGTGTAGTTACGAATGTAGAAAATATTAAAGTGTTTGAAATTATAAATACCTGTCTCTCGGAAACCTTGCGTGATGGAGAAAAACCGATATCATATTTGAATTCAGGAGAAAAAAATATTATCAGAATCACATTTTTTTTTTCTGAGACAATAAAGTTTATTGTTTTTATTTATTATTTTACGCTTGAACGTATTAATTTTAAATTTACTTGGCACTGTTGACATTACATGTAAACTTTTCTGAATAACTCACTGGTACTATCGAACCCGTATATGCATGACTGCACGAACGTGAGCTCTCCATACAGCCCCATAGCAATCTTCAATTTCCTTTATAATTAAAAATAAAAAAATGTCTGTATTCATTGCACTTTTAGTTTTCGATTTGAACATTGTAACAAAGAAGTAACAATTTTTTTTCGAGATAACAATGGTTAAAACAGATGTTTGTTATTTTTTTAATTCACAAAGAATAAAGCTTAATATAGTCATATAAACAAAACAAAATGAAGCGAATATAAATTAAACAAAACACAAAACAACAATAAATTGTACTAGGAATGCGTATACGTGTAAAACATGTTCATTGATGGATGCGTTCATTTATCGTTTGATGTTTGATCGAAGCATGAAAAGCAGAACATTGCGGTCGCTTTGTAGCGGTTACCACACTAGTATCAATTGGTCAACCTGTAGGTCTATTTCTTCCCTTAACCCACATTATAACGTTGAAATCTATAATGCAAGACAATTCGTAACTTCCAAGAGTTTCTACAACCAATCTACAATCTTGTTTATAAAACTGCCTACCCATTCATTCTTAGTTTTCTGCACAAGGGCAGGTCCTTCACTACAAACTCGGAATTCTGCGCTCCTCTCTATTTTTTTTTTTTTCAACATGAAGTTTCTTCTAAAACAGCTTCTTCTTAGCCGCGTAACTCAGTCAATTCATTTTACTATTTTTAGTCTCCATTCATAATAATTCTGCCCGAGGGCAGGTCTTTCACTGCAATCATAGAATTGCATGTTATGCTTTGCTAGGGAATTATAGGCGTGGTAGCTTCCCTTTGCTTTCCACACCGGTGAAGGACGATGGCGATAATGATAAGGATGATGAAGATGATGATGATGATGGTCGGATGAATTTCGGGGACCGTTGGGCCCTTAGCTTTCTGACATTTGTCTTAGAGGTGAGGGAAAACCCCGATAAAAACCTCACCTAGGAGCCTGTCCCGACCGGGAATCGAACCCGGGCCCGCTGCGTGACAAACCAGCACGTTACCTCAAAACACAGCGGTGGACACATTTTTAGTATATATAAGTCCACCGCTGTGGTCTAGAGGTAGCGTGCTGCCTTGTCACGCAGCGAGCCCGGGTTCGATCCCCGGTCGGGGCAGTTTTTATGGGTGAGGTTTTTGTCGGGGTTTTTTCTCACCTGTAAGACAAATGTCAGGAAAACTTTCAGACCCAAACGGTCCCCGAAATCATGTGGCCAACATCATCATCCTTATCATTATCACCATCATGTGGAAAGCAACGGGGAGCTACCACTCCCAATTCCCTAGTAAAGCTGCAAGCATAGCATGAAAATGCTATGATTGCAGTGAAGGATCTGCCTTCGGGTAGAATTACGATGGATATATATATATATATATATATATATATATATATATATATATATATATATAAATTCTTCTTCACGTAATTATCCTATTACATCCTGGTTTCTTTGCTTTCTGTCTACGTTTCATACATTCAATTCGTCTACATTCCACATTTTTAATCCTTCCTCACCTCCCGCCTCTTAGCGTTTAGGTCTGCTTCATACATTGTCATACTTCAATCATTCATTAGTCTCTTCTTTAATTATTATTATTACAGAGGTCCAAAGATTTTTTTTTTTTTTACTTTTGAATGTTTCTTTGGAGCTATTATTAATAGGCAGTCCCTATTATTACTTATGGATCCGAAACATGGACAGTGATAACTAGGTCTGAAAAAAATATCGGTATCAGGATAGTAACTAATTTCTATACACATTGTTTACAAAATGCATGTCTTTGTCGAGCGTCTCCACTGCCTGTTCGGAGCGGAGAGTGTGTATGTTCGACTCTCCTCACTAATAGACCTGTTTACGTGACGTGTGGTTGTATCAGAATGCCGAAACAAAAATTGTGCAAAGATGAGTTCATTCCTACATAAAGCAGAATGTACTAGAAGTCTGTCCAGAGTAGCTCGTATCAACGTGTAGTTTGTAAACATAGCGGTCTAAGTACAATACAGCCTAGCCTATAACCAATACTCGTTTTCATCCCCAGTGATAACTCAATAATCAGCCAGAATAAAATATCTGAAATGAAATTCCTCAGACCAATAGCAGGATATCAAAGAACAGACAAAAAAGACAACACAGAAATAAGACATCAACTGAAAGTAGTGGAATTAAACACAACAATAATGAAATACAGAACAAACTGGATAGAACACCTAGCAAGAATGACTGAGAACAGAATACTAAAAGCAGCATACAACTGTTCACCACGAGGAAGAAGTAGTTTGGAAGACCAAATAAAAGATGGAAACATCAGCAATTTGGAGCCGGAACAGGCTAGTAAAATGCCTAAACCGTGATGAAGAAGAAAAATATATCTTTAGTCGTTACTGGTAATCACCCAGGGTTGTTACTGCTCTCTTTCCCAGTTACAGTGTTTTGGCACAAGTAGTCCCACTGGATTTTTTTTTACTAAGAAACAAATTTTCCAATGATATTTTCCTTTTGAGTGACGAAATGTACGAAGTTCGAGTTTCGAAGATATGGATTTTATCGATACATTCTGTGATTTCGTTATCTTAAATGAATCTGAATCAAAATTTATAAATCCTTTGAACTAAACAGGTGGTCAAAAGAAAAGAATTATCAACTATTTTTATAATTTTTTTTGGAAATATTTAATTAAAAAACAATATAATTTTGACCTTCATGTATTCAATTATATTAGTGGAAATTAAAATGGTAGACTGAACAATCGTATACGTATTAATATTTTATGTTCTTGTATCTTGTAAACCCATGTTTCCCTTAACAGAGATTTAGGCGCTCTCCCCCTACAGGGAAGAATTTGAACCATACTAATTTAGTTACACTTGTTTTCGTATAGATATCATTTGAGTGGTCCGTGGTCAGCGTTCCGCCTCATACTGACATCTAAGAAACCAAGGTAGTACTGGGACGGGAAAATTCGGTAAATTTTGATTAGAAGCCTTTTCATTCAGGCTTAAGGATATTTTATGAGCCTGAAAATCTTCAGATATATAAGTGCATTTAATGGATATATTATTTGTTTCTTATCATTTCAGTGCTCTACGCCAACATATATTCACTGGATTATTACACGCTAATGATAGCTCCAGCTTGATTAGAGGGGTGCTATGCTCACGCGTGGGACAGCGTAGCTCGTTGCAAACTGTCGGCTTGTAGCCTACCTCGTCGATAGTGTAGGATACGATGCCCTTCCCTGGAGTGAAATTACCTATATTCAGCCAATCAGTAACCTTTCTAGACCGTACACAAACGCCGCCAATTAGCAAGGATTAAATTATCAAACCCCATAACGATAGCCAAAAAGCCATTAGGTGTCTAGAGCCTATACCTGGTTCCAGAATCAGCACTTTTGATGATACTGACCATTATCATATATATGAGTAGCAGTAATCGCATGGTTCGTCAAAAGTCACACTAATACAGAACTTTTAGATATTACAAACAGATGAAATTCTAATTGTATTTATAAATCGATAAACTGATCTTTGGAACTGGCCGCACAGAATGTTGGGAAGAGATAAGCTAATAACAAAAGCAGGATTGCTGATGGTTATCAGAATGTAAGCTATTTCTCGCTCATATGACAGTATAGGCACATTATCCAGTATTCCTAATCATTTTAGGATGTGTTCCATCTCTATTGAATTCTCGACAATATGTAGCCTTTCTGATAATCAAAATGTTAGACAATGAAACCTAAGTTTGTTGAACAAAATTTGTATTAGGATTCATAAAATTTAATGTAACTATTAAGATTTTAAAAGTATTTCACACTATGTCTCATTCTAGCATTTTACATCATATAAAATAATTGCAAAATGGAACGTTATAACTAACTCACTGATACTATCGAACCCGTAGGTTCATCGTCGCGCGGACATAAGCTCTCCATACATCCTTATCCTGAGCTAATGTTTTCCAATCCCTGTATAATTTACATCCCTACCCTGAGCTAATGTTTTCCAATCCCTCTATAATTTACTTCCCTCGAATCATAGCTAATGTTATTCTCCCACCTCATTACTGGTCTACGAACTGGGCGTTCTCCCTCTGGTTTTCCTACAAGAAGCTTCCATGCACGTATTTCATTCCCCATCCGTGCCACATGTCCTGCCCATCGCAGTCTACAGGACTTAACTGTTCTCATTATATCTGGCTTCCCAAAACACCATATAGTTCACTGTTATGTAGTTTTCTCCATTCACCTGTCTATCCATCTCTCTTTGGTCCAAAAATTTTCCTAAGAACTTTATTCTCATATATTCGTAATCTCCTTTCCTCCCTTAAAGTAAGAGTCCATGTTTTGCATCCATATGATATAACTGGTAGAATAATAGTTTTATATTTTCAATTTAACAAATTATGAAAGGAGTTGGGACGTCAAGAGTCTCCGTAATGCATAATAGCACGCATTTCCAGAATTGAGCCTATGTTTAATTTCTTTGTGAACCTCATTCTTATTTGTGATTAATGTTCCTAGGTATTTGAATTCAGCCACTTCCTCAAAATTTCCGTCATTTGTCATTAGCTGTCCATTTCCCTTCTATAATATATTTCTATGTGTGAAACACTTATAGTTCATGTATTGTAATATTCATAAAAATGGACTCACCAACATATGAATGAAGCATGCCAACCGTAATTGGTAAATTTGCAAGGTAATAAGAAAGGCATAAGGGAAATTCGTAGTTGATTAAGACAATATGCTGCAATTTCGGAGATCATGGGTTCGAGTCCTGTTGGAAATTTAAACCTGAATTTTAAACCTCTGGAGGGGAAACCCAATGAACAAGTGAACCATTTTAAATATCTGGGTTATGAAATCTCCTATTTTAAAAATGAAGATCTTTTTAACTAACTTAATAAATTTAATTATATATGTGGCACAATTAAAAGACTATTTAAAAATACAAAAAAGGAAACAAAACTAAAATTTTATAAAGCAGTGGCAGTCCCCTTACTATTGCATGGTAGTGAATTTTCGGTTTTAAATAAAAGAGAAGAGAAGATCGAGAAGCAGCTGAAATGAAATTTTTGAGAAGTGTAGCTGGTTGCAAACTTCTACATAAAAGAAGAAGTGAAGATATTAAAAATGAGCCAAATATTTTTAAACGTTTAGATAAAATAAAATAATCTAGAAAACTGGAAAGAACATGTTCAAAGAATGACAAATAAACGCACACCAAAAATTATATTTAATTACAAACCAAAAGGAGACAGGAATGTTGGTAGAACGAAAAATAAATGGACTCAACATTTTGAATGAGGATCTCTGCTAGCATTAATTGCACCCTGCGTTCTGCTAACATTGTTGCAACCACCCGCGCGTTCATGCGGGACCGTGCGGGATCGTACCAATCTTTTTATAATTACCTTGAGTTTGAAAGTATTGAGTGCCTAAATCAACATTCCTTTGCCCGGGCCCATAGAAGGCAAAGATTAATCGACCTTTCCTTAGTAAATTATTAAACATATAGTACTGTATGCTAAACAGTATAATAATCGTGGAAGCTAGAAGGAAAGGGGGGATTAAATTCGCTTGAGAAAGCTTTGGAATTTATATTAATATCTAACATGACTAGCTACGCAATTATTAAACATACATTAACTAAAATAATATAATTTTAATGAGAGTCATAAGTCAGATAAGTGAAATACAAATAATATAACAAAAGATTGTCTTCTTGACCATTGAAAAATAAGTTATGAAAGAAATAATAATATTAATTGGTTATCCAAACAAAAGATCAATAACAATAATAATAATAATATACATGCATACATGGATACATGAATACATGAATACATGAATACATGAATACATGAATACATGAATACATGAATACATGAATACATGAATACATGAATACATGAATACATGAATACATGAATACATGAATACATGAATACATGAATACATGCATACATGCATACATGCATACATACATACATACATACATACATACATACAAACACTCATTCCAGTCCAGCCAAGGGCTAGGGTACGCAGTCCTGGTTGTCCTACCCTGTCTTATGGGACTGATTAAACCCAGCAGCTACTTCGAGCTACTATCGACTTGACTCCGACAAAACCAAATTAGATGATGACACTGATATTCACGTGAAAACTTATTTGAGGACTTAACTAGCGAGGGGAAGATGCGCAGTAACACGCAGCGCATAAAGAAGGAAGGGGGAGCTACCTAGGAGAGAGGACGAAAGAATATAGGATTTTGGCAACTGTTCTATAAGATCACTGAAGAAGGAAGACACGATGACGTAGTAGTTGCGTAGTATTATGTATTTTACTTTACTTACCGAAAGGTGATTTCGATAACACCCAAAGGAACAAGCCATAATGGCTTAATTCGTTGATTGTTTGGGGATGATCATGATGGTGATAAATGTAGGTTCATATCATCAGTGCTAATTGGTACTAGGCTGTATAAAAATAAATTATGCCTTTGCTTCAAACATTTGTTGTTTGCAACCAATGTAATTCTTTTATAACACGGAAACTGTTGCCCACGGATTTAAGCTGACATTCCCACATATAATCTAGTTTGCCGTGGAAACAAAGAACTCTCAAGACTAAATTACTGAAATAGTAAAGTCGTATGTAAAATCATGAGGCATTTAAATACGGTATTTTTATTTTTAAAACAACTATGCCATGGGAACACGTTTCAACGTAATATTATGTTTTTTTTTTTCTTTATATAGTTTTTGGTGTCCTTTGGACAAAAACCTCTATCTGTCTCAGTAGTGTTTTCATCATGTTTTTTATTTAGCAATCACATAAAATCCAAATTAGCATAAACGACCATAAGACACCTGTGAGACGCATTGAGACTTTCTTTTGGATTTGGCTGGTTACAATGACACGCTAGTCATACCTAATATAGTAGGAGGGATTAATTATTTGCAATTTCTTGAGATGGATAAGCCTACACTAGACTATCGTTTTTCTCGAAGTATCAGCCCTCTTCTCGGGTTTCCATGTCTAGAAATATCTTGAATGTCCTGGGCTAAAATTCTCCGCTTCAAACAATATAAAGTGACTCTAGTCGGCTGACAGCCAATCGCCAGTGAGAATTGATCGAGAAGGTGTTCTGAAGGTCGTCCGAAAAGTGAAGGAGACAAGACAATGTTTTTCTGCGAGTGTGAATAAATAAACTCGAACACGTACTGTATTTGAGAGGTGTCCGAAAGTGAAATAAACAATCCGTACTTGTGCAGTGAATTATTGTGAATACAATAAAGAAGATAGAATTGTTTTGTGCAAATCGATGTGAAGTGAAATTAAACAAATTATACTTGTTCCTACGCCACCGCAAATAATAATAATAATAATAATAATAATAATAATAATAATAATAATAATAATAATAATAAAGCCTGGTATGTCCCTTCAGGGCAAAGGCATGCCTGTACAGGGGTTAAGCTCTATTGTCAATGTCACCCGGTGAGCTACTCCGTGGTGAGAAGTTGACTTGGATGTAGCACTTGGTTTGTATACTCTGTCTGTTTTGTGATTAGTTAATGCACAGTTGGCTCTCCATCGTTTTCCAGCTTTTCCTGGATCTGGTGACTCTGGACCATTGCGCCCCTGCTCGTTCTTTGAAGAGATGAGTCCATCGTCGCCTTGGTCTTCTGTGCTGTCTCTTGCATGTGTACGGGTCCCACATAGTTGTTTTTATTGTCCACCTGTCGTCCTGTATTCTTGCGACGTGGCCTCCCCATTTCCATTTTTTTTCTGATGGCTTGTTGTGCAGGATCAGTTGAGGACATCGCTTGAAGTGTTGTATTCGAGATTCTGTCCTTCAGAGTTATGCCTAAGATGTTCCTCTCCATTTTCCTTTGGCAAATAGCGACAGTATATAATATTTTGAGTTATAATATAGGACCTAACAGGCTACAATTAATAAATAGAAACCTACCATACAAAACAAATGAAGTGCGATGTCTTATAGACGCTCATAAATTGTATTCAATCCTGTAAATCTCACCTCGCTCGTATCGCAATATATTATTTAAGTTTTATGAAACAATTGCATTTAATTTTGTCAACTAGTAGTAGCAGTAGTGATTGGTCCAATCTTCATTCAATAAGAATTAACGCAAGTGAGAAACAAGAAACATCCATAATTGTGAGTTATGCAAAAAGTAAAATTATTACATATTTAAATATATTATTGTTTGTATTTATATTTTACGGTAGGGTATAGTTATATTATATGGGTGCAAAACAGACTACATACAATGAACTACGTGGTCTTTATAGGAAGCCAGATATAATAAGAACGGTTAAGTCTCGTAGACTGCGATGGGCAGGACATGTTGCACGTATGGGGAATGAAAGACTTGCATGGAAGCTTCTTGTAGGAAAGCCAGAGGGAAAACGCCCAGTTGGTAGACCAAGAATGAGGTGGGAGAATAACATTAACTATGATTTGAGGGAAGCAGATTATACAGGGAATGATTGGAAAGCATTAGCTCAAGATAGGGATGTATGGATAGCGTGGCCATGAACCTACGGGTTCGATAGTGCCAGTGAGTAAGTAAGTAAGGGTATATTGGTAATAACTTCAATATTACATACGTATCAATTTACTCTTAGCATATTTAGTGGTGCTACTTTGTATCAGTTTTTTGAGAGGTATGTATGTCTACGTGTTAACATTTATTCATTAAAAATGATTCACTTTTTTATTTGTCCAATGCCATCAGGTTATCTTATAATATTTCTGGAATTCTCTCCTGGCATTGGGGGAATTGTTATCCACATCTGAGATTTGAGCGCCTGGAAGATGGAGTTAAGTTGCCCCGATGATATTATCGGTTATAAATGACAACGAAATACCAGTAGAGTCATTAAACCTAAACATAATCTAAATTCTAGAACATGGCAACTACAGGAATAGTTAATTCCGTTTTAGGAAATATTGTTATGGTCTGACTACGAACAGAACACGGGATTCCATTACCTGTAGCCAGAAGCTGTGACCTCAAAATCATAAGGCATTTAAAAATACAGAAATTCGACATTATATAAGAATTTAAACGGTTTACGAATGAATTTTGAAACATTTCGCCTCATCAGTAAAAAATTCATAAATCCTTTACTTGTAACGCTAATATTATTTCAATAGTAACCCATAAATTAGTAATATATCCTATTTGATATATTAGTTTAATTTAGTGAATATTTTTAATAAAACAACAGAAACTTAATTGTGCAAATTTCTTAATTTTGTATTGACAAATATACAGTAATTGCTTATAGTTACATATGACTTTATTTTTACAGTGAACCAACAGGATTAAATAACTGGCACGATATTTTACTGTTTCGCTAATGTAAGGGTTAAATTAACAGTCTAACATGAACAGACAGGCGAATGGAGACGACTACATAACCCTGAGCTACACGATCATTATGGGAAGCCAGATATACGCCTCATAAGAAGAGCAAAGTTTCGTAGACTGAGACGGGCAGGACAGGTCCCACGAACAGTGTGTGAAAGAGGAGCATGGAAACTCCTTGTAGAAAACCTGAGGGAAAGTGCCCAACAGGTAGGCCAATGATGGGGTGGGAGAATAACATTAATCATGATTTGATAGAGGTAGATTAAACAGGGGATGAATGGATAACATTAGCTCAGGATAAGGATGTATGGCCATGAACTTATGGATTCGATAGTTCAGGAGGTAATTGGTTGACATGTCTATTCATTCATCATTTATCTATTGGATTCTTACAAAGACAGACATGACCTCTTGGTGTTGTGCATCGGAAGTTGCTGCATCTATATCTATGCTCAGAGTACACCAAGTGTTTTTACACGCTTCATATTAACTTGACCTGTTACTATCTATATAACGAAATCTTTCAACGCGATTTTCACCCACTTAAAATCATTGGATCGACTTGAAACTTTGTATACTTGTAAAGGACCAACGACAATGCAACCATTTCATTTTTTTCTAAAATCCTGGCCAGAATCATCAGAAAATCAAAAACAAAAAGTGTCTGTGTAATTATCTAACGGAATCTTTCAACACGATTTTCACCCACTTAAAATCATTGGATCGACTTGAAACTTTGTATACTTGTAAAGGACCAATGACAATACAATAATTTTATAATTATTTTCTAAAATCATGGCCAGAATCATAGAAAATCAAAAAAAGTGTCTGTGTAATTATGTAATGGAATCTTTCAACACGATTTTCACCCACTTAAAATCATTGGGTCGACTTGAAACTTTTTATACTTGTAAAGGACCAATGACAATAGAATAATTTCATAAATGTTTTCTAAAATCCTGGCCAGAGTCATCAGAAAATAAAAAATAATAAAAACCGGTATAATAGGTAGCGGACTTGTCAACTTTTTAGTCAATCGTTATAAGAGCTCAGTTGGTAGAGCGGTAGACTCTAGTGGTATACAATTTCAGTGATCAATAGGTCGCTGGTTCAAATTCGGCCCGGAGGATTTTTTTTAGAATAGTATTACTTTTAGCTCATACTACAATAGTTACGAATTTAAAGATATTTGCATTTGTATCTTATTCTGTAAAATATTAAAACTAAAAAATAAAAAATAAATGATAGTTTAAAAAACTAAAACAACACGCTTTATTAGAAAACCGAACTAAACAATGAAAAATAATTTTTATTTTCCAACACGCTTGGGATAAAATTGAAGTGGTCACCAAAAAAAAATCATCTCCAACACATCTAGAATAATACTATAGTTATCTATAAAAAAATAATTTTACCATCAAAAGCGTGGGGTGTTTTTTTATGGTTTTTACATTTTCGTCTTAGAGACTTTACTTTTACCAATATCTGTTTATTATCAAATATATTAATTTATATAGAGCATCCCACGCTTTTGATGGTAATTTTTTTTTGGTAGATAACTATAGTTTTATTCTAAATGTGTTGGAGATGATTTTTTTTTTGTTGATCATTATAATTTTATCCCAAGCCTGTTGGAAATTAAAATTATTTTTCATTTTTTATTTTGGTTTTCTAATAAAGCGTGTTGTTTTAGTTTTTTAAACTATTATTTACTTTTAACTAGTGCTTATTTATGATAAAGTGAATAGTGTCTTATTAGTGTGTGCGTCATAAATCGAGAGAGTCACTGGCAAACTATCACAAGCGAGCTTTACACTCCCCATGATTTTTTTTTATCCAGAGTGGTACAGAGTGATGGTGCGTCAGGCGTTGTGGCTCGGCACCCTTGTCATTCACAGACCTATATATATAAATATATATATATATATATTAGTCATTCAAAATATCTTTGCAGGCGGAAGAATTACGAAGCTCTATTTGTTGCTACACGTGACGTCATATAAGGCAGTGTATACTGTCAGCGTCCCACGTCCCATTCCCCTCTGCACTCATAGATAGCTGTGTCACGTGTTCTATTCCTGCATAAACACGACTGCAGTGCCCTCCGTCAACAACTGCACTTACTCCTTAAACGGGTAATAGTGGTTCATCTCATCTCAACTCTCAACCCGACCCTGAGTCGAGGATATAAAAAAAATAAGCACCTTGTAGGCTAATATGGAGCATCGTTGTCCTCCTCCTCCTTTTTCTTCTTCTTCATGGTTTAGGCTTATTTACTAGCCGGTTCCGGCTCCAAATTGCTGCTGTTTCCATTTTTTTTCCCCAAACTACTTCTTCTTCCTCGTGGTGAATAGTTGTATGCTGCTTTTGGTAACATTTAATTTGACATGATAAGATCATGGAAGCAAATGACGACTGGGGACCTGGGGAATTAACTTAGGAAATATAGTAATAAAAACAGTAGCTTTTGCAGATGACCAGATTTTAATAGCAAAAACAAAAGACGAATTACAAAGAATGATATATAAACTAAATTAAATATCAAAAAAATACAACATGGAAATATCTTCAGAAAAATAAAAAACAATGACTTTCAAGGGCGCTCATCCGGTTCGCACAAAGATAACATTGGAAAATAAACCAATAAAACAAGAGTGGTAAGATATAACTTCCTAGGTTGCGAAATGTCATATACAGCGGAAATCGTCCTCAAGAAGGAATATACAGGTGTAGTCTAGATAATAAATAAAGGTTATTTTATACCACTTGTAGGTGTACAACTTTCGCCAGCTATCTGTGGGTCGGACTCTGATGGAATTTCTTTAAATAAACAAAACATATTCAAAAAATTCAAATTCACTTTATTTGCTTCACAAAATTTTACTGAATCTTCACTAATAACTTGTTGCTAATAAGTATTATTCCTTTATAATTTATTTATAATAATCCTTTCTACGTAATTGGTTTGAACATATACAAATAATGCCAAATAATCGTTTATCAAAACAGCTGCTTCATTATAGGCCTCTAGGCCGAAGAAATGTAGGAAGACCAAAACGTCGTTGGAAAGACGACCTGCGCCTGCAGCATATAGTGCACCGGGGAGCGGAACGGGTCAACAGGCCCATACCTTGAAGACGATGATCCTTTCTACCCGCTAACACTTTCATTCAACACACATTCTTGCCTGCACTCTTGATATCGCTTCACAAGTCCACTCTACACGACTGACTACAACTGTCCGACCTGATGTCCTCTTATATCTGCTATTGTCAGAACCATCTAGAAGTTTGTGCAGATTCTTCTCGGGCCGAGTACCATTCTCTATGTATATCAGTTACTTGTTACATTGTCACATTTTCATCTGAACATTTCATATTTCAATATATTATTAATTTTGATTTAGTATTCTTGTCACTGTGCAATCATTATATTTCGTACAGAGTTGCAAATGTAGGTTGTGTGGCAACAGTGTTTCTGCTACAAATTCAATTCCACTGCAGCAGCGAGATTTAATTGCTATTTGGATTTAGAGCGGTGGCTTGTAATATTATTTGTTATAACTTTATTTACTGCTTCTTATTCCAAGAGAAACTACGCACTTAACTGTCTTCTCAGAATTCAATTTTAACGCTACTAAATGTTCCTTCAATCCTACTGCAATGTGTGTACTAGGGTTATAACTTTTTGGACTTTTGTGATATAAAATATTACCTGTGTAATGAATGGGTGAACGTTTGCTTAAAATCATTGAAAAATATCTTAATTTCATTGAGCTTCAAGAAAAGGTCACCCCCCAAATATCAATATTTAGTTTCACAATATTACATTTATTCAATTAATATATTGTGTAGTATTTGTATATAATTGAGTAACACTAAGAACTTAGGACTGGAAGTAAATATCAATAAAACTAAATATATGGTCACACGTAGAAATACATTATATAAAGGAAATGGACAGCTAATGACAGATGAGGAAAATTTTGAGGAAGTGGCTGAATTCAAATACCTAGGTACAATAATCATAAATAGGAGTAAGATGCACAAAGAAATTAAACATAGGCTCAATTCTGGAAATGCATGCTATTATGCATTGCAGAGACTCTTGATGTCCCAACTCCTTTCAAAAAACGTTAAACTGGAAATATATAAAACTATTATTCTACCAGTTGTACTATATGGGTGCGAAACATGGACTCTTACTTTAAGGGAGGAAAGGAGATTACAAGTATTTGAGAATAAAGTACTTAGGAAAATTTTTGGACCAAAGAGAGATGAAGAGACAGGTGAATGGAGAAGACTACATAACAATGAACTACAAGGTCTTTATAGGAAGTCAGATATAATAAGAACAGTTAAGTCTCGTGGACTGCGTTGGGCAGGACATGTTGCACGTATGGGGAATGAAAGACTTGCATGGAAGCTTCTTGTAGGAAAGCCAGAGGGAAAACGCCCAGTTGGTAGACCAAGAATGAGGTGGGAGAATAGCATTAACTATGATTTGAGGGAAGTAGATTATACAGGGAATGACTGGAAAACATTAGCTCAGGATAGGGATGTATGGAGAGCTTATGTCCGCGCGGCCATGAACCTACGGGTTCGATAGTGCCAGTGAGTAAGTAAGTAAGTAAGTATTTGTATATAATGATGTACAAGTCCTCGACTTCTTCTATGTAACTGCTGGAATATCACTAGATTATTCGTCCAGGCCCCTCTATTTTTCTGAGTGGTGTTATAACTTTTCTTGTGTGATATCACGTATTCCCTTATATAAAAAAACGATTGTTTCCATTCACTAGTAATCATATATATCAAATGTTATGAGTTTGAGCACTACGCACCATTATATACCAATACTACACAATATATTGAGTAGATTCAATAGAAATTTTAGAAATATTGTGAAATTAATATTGATTTGGGGGTGATCTTTTCAGGAGATCAGTGAAATTAAGGCCTTTTTCAATGGTACTAAGCAAACATTCACCCATACATTACACAGGAAATATTTTATTTCACAAAATCCCAAAAATGTATAACCCTGATGTGTATATAGATCGTACAAAAATATATATTAAGTATAACGTTAGGTAAAGAGAATATAAAGCATACAATTGAATTGAGCAGAAAAATAATATCATCGTTAAATTATATATGGTGGGATAAACATATTTGGAAAGACACCAAAAAATACATTTGTAACAAATTGATGGAATCAGTTGCAATACATGGAAGGAGGCGTAGACAATCGATACATACTACAAGAATAGACTAATAGCTCTAGAAATGGATTATTTACGCAGAAGTGCCAGAAAGTCAAAATTAGAACATGTTAGAAATAAAGCAATTAGAAAGATAATGGAAGCAGAGGAAAACATAATTGAAAGAATTGAAGAGAAGGAATTAAAATGGTTAGAATATATTTTAAGAATGTAAGACAACAGATGGTCGAAACAACTATATCAATGACAACCGACCAGAAAGAAGAAAAAAGGAAGACCAAAGTTAACATGGAAGCAAAGCAAGAGGATAACAATGCAAGCAAGAGGGTTAAGCATTGAAGATGCTCAAGATCATAGGCTTTGGAAGTTTGGCACGGGAAGACGGCAGTAGCTGTAAAAATCCGAAGACAGGTAGATAAATAGACAGAAGTATAAGTGAGTCCATCATTGTTATCTAGTGGTAACGTGGTTGTCTCAGACGCAGTCAGGTTAGGTTCATTCCCCGGTCAGGACAAGTTTCCTAGATGAGGTTTTTTCGTATTTTTCCTCACTTGTAAGACAAATTTCATGATACTTTAAGGCCAAAATAGTACCCGAACTTGGACTAATCAACCCAATAATCCATACCATGTTCGCCTTGCTTAAAATGAATGCAAGAGTGAACGATGTGTTTTGTTTTATATGTTCGTGTAGTCTCGGAGATGGTACTGGTATACAGCTGATAGCTCATCCAGGGAGGTGCTACATGATTTTGTGTAGCAAAAAAAAAAAAAAAAAAAAAAAAAGGTATGTCTGATTCAGAGTTTAAAATCCTCCTCGAGAGGTAATGTGCTTATAAGACCCGTTTGGTGTGGGGCAGTAAATATACCTACAAACAGAGATATTAAAGTAAGGTAAATAAATAAAAAAGTTAGAAAGGAAAAAATATATTTAAAAAAAGAAAATATAACAGGTCTTATGTCCTTCAGTCCTCTGATTTTCATATTTAAAGATTATAGTAAATGAAGGGTAAACATACTGAATGGTTTACTTTTATAGTTCGTTTGGCTTACCTATGCAAGAAATTTGTAGAAAGAGACAGCTGTGCTCACCTGTCGAACTCGCACCAGTGTTGTCGGTATTTCTTCACCAGGTGTTAATAGGGATAAGGGGGAAGACGAAAACTGACAACAAGGTGGGTTCTTTCTTTTGTAACAGGGTGAAAGCGGTGAAGGATCTACCCTTATATCTCCATCTCTCTCTTTGCCAAGTTAAGCCAGTTATACAATAGTTCTTTATTGAAACAGGGCGGCCAGATGTCCAGAGCACTGGGACCTGAAATATCTTTAGCGCTATCCCAGTGTATTCTGTATGAATGGAATGAGAATTTATACTATGTTCTAAGTCGCCTTCCATGTCCGGTACACCAGATTCTTCTCCCATGACACATACCGCCATTTTTGGGCTGGGCCCTTTGGGCACAAGGGAGGGCTACAATCATCCCACTGGCCCCTCTGCCCTTTCTTTATTACTCTGAGTCGGATTCATGAGCCAGTATCCTGATGGGCCCCCACTAAATCCTCGCAACCACATATTTCCAACACATTTGTGTGCCTGCGAAACAAATTTTCCTAACATGAGATATGATGAGGGGTAATATGAAATGAATTAATGAGAAATGAAATTAAGGGACGGGGCAATGAGGAGTGTTGGTGGAATTAATTTCGGCAAACGGAATAACCCCGAGAAAACCCAGTATCGCCCACCACCAATACCTCTCCGGAACCGCTAGGATTCGAATCTGAGATACCAGTCGCGCATCCGCGCGCGCTAGTCACGTATATACCGAGAAGACAATGATTAATTTAAGTAAATCCTGGGATAAGATAACAAAAAGCTGTCCGCGGCAAAATCCTTATGTTGTCAATCATTTACATATGCATTAATTAAATAAAAATAAAACGTAGTTTTATTTGATTTTCATATTTATTATATAATTCAGTGACAGCTGTTTCGGTACACTGTACCTTCTTCAGACATGTTAACAAATTATGAATTTTGTTCCAACTGATCTAAGCAACAATACAACAATATTTATTTAATTTTTTTTTTATTTAACAAAGGGGATTCATTCAAATCAAGTTGAGAATTTAACAGTTTTTTTACTACTTTTAAATTTATTAATTTCTACAGCCTCCAAAAGATCTAACTTCTTACCCTTATCACAAATATGTAAAATTTCAAAATTTGGATCGAAACAATGATTAAATTGGAATAGGTGGTTAGCATATTTTGAATTTTCTAAATTTCTGTTATATGCTCTTATGTGTGTTTTAGAAATTTAGAAAATTCAAAATATGCTAACCACCTATTCCAATTCAATCATTGTTTCGATCCAAATTTTGAAATTTTACATATTTGTGATAAGGGTAAGGAGTTAGATCTTTTGGAGGCTGTAGAAATTAATAAATTTAAAAGTAGTAAAAAACTGTTAAATTCTCAACTTGATCTGAATGAATCCCCTTTGTTAAATTTAAAAATTTAAATAAATATTGTTGTATTGTTGCTTAGATCAGTTGGAACACAATTCATAATTTGTTAACATGTCTGAAGAAGGTACACGTGTACCGAAACAGCTGTCACTGAATTATATAATAAATATGAAAATCAAATAAAACTACGTTTTATTTTTATTTAATTAATAAATATGGATTTTCATCAAGTAAACACCAACTCAATTGACATTTACATATTACTCACACACTGTAGTTAGTATTTTTATTTTCTGCACTATGTAACTAATATTGTATACTTACTGTTATTGTTGATGTGCATCGTAATTTGACATTCCCGCATACAATCTTAGTTGCTATGAAAACAAAATAAATCTCAATACTTTAAAAATGACCAAAATCACTAGTGCGGTAAGTAAAAACATATTTTGAAATGCCGATAGTTATACAGCAATTTGTATTAATCTCAGTATTAAATCATCACATTCAGCTTTCCACGTCTCTTCTATTTAATCATCACTGCACGCATCGTCTAAAACTTTCTCCATAATCAGAAATAAATCCCAAATCGTATTGATTTTACAGTTTTAAGAAATATAAGACGGTGACATGACCAACAATACTTATTATTTCTCTATCTATAGCAACACACATAGCCGATTAACATTCTGAAATCTAACATTTATCTTCAATTATATTTATTAATATTTTAACTAATATCTTAATTATTAAATAAATATATATGGTGCAAAAAATAGTATGAAATACTCATGTGGTAAACACATAATGGAATCTCAGAAATAAAAAAAAAACTCGGCGCAAGCGCCTCGTTTTACACGCTTTATATTAACTTGACCTGTATCTATCTATCTATCTATCTATCTATGTAACGGAATCTTTCAACGCGATTTTCACCCACTCAAAATCATTGGATCGACTTGAAACTTTGTATACTTGTAGAGGACCCGTGACAATACAATTATTTCATATTTATTTTCTAAAATCCTGGCCATAATCATCAGAAAATCAAAAAAAGTGTTTTTGTGTCAATGTAACGGAATCTTTCAACGTGATTTTCACCCACTCTAGAAACATTGGATCGACTTGAAACTTTGTACTCTTGTAGAGGACCCGTGACAATACAATAATTTCATATTTTGTTTCTAAAATTCTGGCCAGAATCATCCGAAAATCAAAAAAATGAAAACTGGTATAATAGGTTGCGGACTTGAGTTTTTAGTCAATCGTTGTAAGAGCTCAGTTG
The DNA here is from genome assembly GCA_030220185.1 of Diploptera punctata. NCBI lineage: Eukaryota > Metazoa > Arthropoda > Insecta > Blattodea > Blaberidae > Diploptera > Diploptera punctata. The sequence goes on along the minus strand of JASPKZ010006343.1, from coordinate 6,847 downwards.
GTAGAGCAGTGAACTCTTAGTAGTGCATAATTTCAGTAATCCATACGTCGCTGGTTCAAATCCGGCTGGGAGGGTTTTTTTATAGAAGAGTATTACTTTTAGCTCATACTACAATAGTATCGAATTTAAAGATATTTACATTTTTATCTTACTCTGTAAAATATTACAACCAAAAATAAGTAATAGTTTAAAAAAAACTAAAAGAACACGCTTTATTAGAAAACTAAAAAAATGACAATAATTTTAAATTTCAATACGCTTGCCGGATAAAGTAAAGTGGTCAACAAAAAAATTTTCTCTAACACATATAGAATAAAATTAGAGTTATCAACAAAAAGAAAATAATTTTACCATCAAAAGCGTGGGGTGCTTTTTATGATTTTTACATTTTCTTCTTAGAGAGCTTACTTTTACCAATATCTGTTTATTATCAAATATATTAATTTATATAGAACACCCCACGCTTTTGATGGTAAAATTATTTTCTTTTTGTTGATAACTCTAATTTTATTTTATATGTGTTGGAGATAATTTTTTTGTTGACCACTTTACTTTATCCCAAGCGTATTGGAAATTAAAATTATTTTTCATTTTTTAGTTTTCTAATAAAGCGTGTTCTTTTAGTTTTTTAAAAGTATTATTTCTTTACACACTTTATATTAGCTTAACCTGTACCTGTCTACATAACGGAATTTTTCAACACGAATTTCATCCACTTAAAAACATTGGATCGACTTGAAACTTTATATACTTGTAAAGGACCAATGACAATACAATAATTTCATAATTTTTTTCTAAGATCCTGGCCAGGATCATCAGGACATCAAAAAAATAAAGACCAGTATAATAGGTTGCGAACTTATCGACTTTTTAGTCCATCGTTGTAAGAAATTAATATTATATCCTCTGGTAGCTCAGTTGGTAGAGCGGTGGACTGTAATGGTATACAATTTCAGTAATCCATAGGTCGCTGGTTCAAATCCGGCCCAGAGTATTTCTTTTAGAAGAGTATTACTTTTAGCTCATACTACAATAGTATCGAATTGAAAGATATTTACAGTTTTATCGTATTCTGTAAAATATTAAAACTAAAAGATAAAAAATAAATAATAGTTTAAAAAGCTAAAACAACATGATTTATTAGAAAACCGAAGTAAGAAATGAAAAATAATTTTAATTTCCATGACGCTTCGGATAAAATTAAAGTGGTCAACAAAAAAATCATCTCCATCACATCTAAAAAAACTAGAGTTATCTACAAAAAAAATAATTTTACTATCAACAACGTGGGGGTTTTTAATGGTTTTTACGTTTTCTTCTTAGAGACTTTACTTTTACCTATATCTGTTCATAATCAAATATATTAATTGATATAGAGCACCCACGCTTTTGATGGTAATTTTTTTTTGTAGATAACTCTAGTATTATTCTAGATGTGTTGTAGATGATTTTTTTGTTGACACTTTAATTTTGCCCAGGCGTGTTGGAAATTGAAATTATTTTTCATTTTTTAGTTCGGTTTTCTAATAAAGCGTGTTGATTTCGTTTTTCTTATTCTTCTTCTTCACTTCCTGGTTTAGGCAAGAGTATCCTGTTCCGTCTTCACTAATAGATCTAAGACCATCTCTTCCGAGGACGTCCAACATCTCTTCTTCCTCTTGGAAAATAATGGAAGATTTTATTTGGTAATCTACTTTCTTCCATTCTTTCTACATGTTCTTTCCACTGTATCTTGCTGTTAAATATCTTTTCTTTTATGAAGTAGATCTGCAGTTCTTCACGGATATCCTCGTTTCTTATCTGGTCCATTCTAGTGAAGCCTTTTACTCTTATTAAAAATTTCATCTCGGCTGCTTGGATTTTACTTTCTTGTTTGGTAGTAGTAATCCAAGATTCACTCCCATACAAAAGGACAGGGACAGCCATTGTTTTATAAAATATTAATTTTGTTTGTTTATGGGATTTATTATTCAATGTTCTATTTATTGTACCACAAATAGCTTGAAACTGATGTTTTTGTGTTCAATGTCTTTATCATACCCATAGCAGATGTCACATCCTAAATATTTAAAGTGGGATACTTGTTCAATAATTTCGTCTCTAATTACTATTTTTGCTCGCAGGGTATTTCTTCCACAAAATGCCATTACTTTTGTTTTACTTATTGAAATTTTAAAATCATAATCGCTACAGATTGCATTTAGTTTGTAAGCAGCCAATTGTAACATATCTTCATATTGATTTATTCAGTCTATAATTTTTATTACTATTTTTATATTTAATAAATCGATTAATATTTAAGTCCCCATGTATATAATCATCTCGGTAGTAAGACTAAATCATCGGCGAAAATTAAGTTATTAATACTTGAGTTATTGTTCAATCTAAGGCATTTGTCCATTATAATTTTCCATTGTTCCATAATGTCGTCGATAGATATATATTAAAAAGAGTGGGCGATAGACTACACCCTTGTCTAAACTCCTTAATTTATTAAAATGTCTTCTGACTTTTTCCATCAGTTTTTGTCACTACTTTAGTTTCTTCATACAAGCCTTGGACTGATTTTTACTAGATGGTGTGGATATCCTCGTTCCTTCATTATTTCCCATAGTATAGATCTATTTACTCTGTCAAAGGCCTTTTCAAAATCAATGAACAACAAATATGTTGGCAGGTTACATTCTCTTCTCTTTTCAATTAGTCGCTTTATAATAAACACATTATCACTACAGGATCTTCCTTTTCTAAACCCTGCTTCTTCTTATTCTTCTAAGAGTGTGTCAGATATCCTCTTCAATATATTATTTATTATTTTTGCATATAATTTATAAGTGGAGTTCAATAAGCTGATACCTCTCTAATTTTTACTATCTAATCTATTTACACTTTTGAAGAGGGATATTACTTCACCTATCTTCCAATTTTCAGGTATTTTACATGTCTTCCAACATTCGTTTATTAAGTTTTAGTTTTTTTAAACTATGTTTTTTTTAATTTATCCTCGTCCGTATCAAATGTTTACCACACTCGTATCGCAATATACCATAACGACACTCATTAACAGTGTTTCAATTCAAACATGAGCGTGAAAGGGTCGACAATTTTGCTCAGAACTCTATTTATCTGAGGCTTGAGGTTATTTCAAATGCCGTAATTCTACGAAATACACCTCACGATTTTACATTCCTTCGAAGGAGTTTATATCCTTAAAAATGTTTCCACCACGGAGAGGATGAATTCACTAATCTACTTATTTTATTCTAATCGGTGCTGATCAAGGACAAATTTTATTTTATGTAAATGGTGTCCCCTTCTTCTACTTCAAATAGATTAAACTCATTATGGTTCCTCTATAATTCTAGATGAGACGCATAGAACGGAACTGTCAACAATTGCATGCCGAAACCGATCTCGAAATTTCTTCCAGAGAAGCGTTGTGATGTACCAAGGCCGTGTCCAAAAAAATCTGCCTTTTTTAACTGCTAGTCATTAAAAATCAGCGTCAAATCTCTAATTTTAACGATAGGGAAGTAATATATCTCATGAATTGGTAGACAGGGTAACCCTCACTACCTGCCGTCCCCGCCGCGTCCCACCTCGCTCTACTCCGCTCTTACACGTGCCTGGAGTCCATCTGTTCCGTACAGTGGGCTGCCATTGCCGGATTCTAGTTTCGATTTCTGTGCCTTGCAGTTAAAAAGGCAGATTTTTTGGACACGAACTTGGTATATCACAACGCTTCTCTAGGAGAAATTTCAAGGTAGATTTGACAATATTTCACAATATTTTTCTGTGCCCAATTAATCTACTGTCATTCTCCTCTACATCTCTCTGTCATTCCAATCTCCACCGTCCATTCATTTTTCCTCATACTGCTCAAAACACCATCAATCCACGTTATTTCTGGCCGTCCTTTCCTTCTTCTACCAAGTGTCACCTATCCTAGTATTCTTCTTGGGAATCTGTCTTCTGTCATTCTTTTTACATGATCATACCACATTAATTGTTTGTTTTTTGTTCAATTTATTATTATTATTATTATTATTATTATTATTAGATTATTATTATTATTATTATTAATTTATTAATCGGTCGCGGTGTACTAGTGATAATGCTCCTTGCCTCTAAGTCCCGAGCGTCACGGATTCAAATCCGGCCGGGGTCGTTGGATTTTTTAGGATGGAAAAATCCAAGGAGTAAGTCATCCGGGAGGGACTTTAAGCCATGGGTCCCGAGTCTGAAGATTTTCAGGCTCGTAAATGATCCTTAAGCCTGAATAAAAAAGGCCTCTAAGCAAAATTTACCGAATTTTTTTCTCGTCCTAGTACTACCTTGGTTTACTAGATGTTATATGAGGCGGAACGCTGACCAAGGGCTATTCCAATGACATCTATACGAAAACAAGTGTAACTAAATTAGTGTGGTTCAATTTCTTCCCTGTTGGGGAAGAGCGCCTAAATCTCGTTGAGGGAAACAAGATTATTATTATTATTATTATTATTATTATTATTATTATTATTATTATTATTATTATTATTATTATTATTATTATTAATCACCTAAAGCAAGTACTGTAAAAACATGTATTTATTCTTTAATTAGTAAGCGGATATCATTTTTTTAACAAAAGAAATCAATCAAACTTTCCAGAACAACACTATGCAATTTTAACGGTAGAGTTATGTTCTACAGAATGTAATAGATGGTTCAGATCAACAAAACGATAATCCATACTAACACCTCTCAGCAGCTTGAATTCATATTTAAATGTCATTACGTTTCTTAAAAGAATTAAAATTTAAAATATTTTCTTGTATGAGGTAATAGAGGAAATGAACAGTTGAAAATGGCGTGAGTTTGGAATGGAATCCAGAGCACAATATACCAAGTTGAAATAACATTAGCTTTGTTTATGAAGGCGCTTTTTGTTAGAGAGTAGCTTATGCTTTGTTTTCTGACACAAAATGGCTTCGAGTGTCCCGGCACGATAGCGCTCCATTTGCCAAACACCACCATTATTATTTTTTCTGAACTCTTTGGTGCATAAAAATCAATTACTTCCGACAATAAGTCACACATTATGATCACTGGACCGAACATGCCAATGCTGGATTTCCTTATCAAATCAATATGTTTGTATTTTTTACTTTTCACTTCCGCGCATTGAAATATAGTTCATACAAATGTAGGTATTTAGGATTTACTGTAAAGTAGAGTTTAAAAACTGTCAAAACAAAATACCTAGAGCTCCATCTATCATTTACGAGTATTCGAAATCAACACAATACCTTCTTCTTTTGTTTTCGCTTGTATAGGCATATTATCTGTTTCTGTTTTCAGAATTTAATCCAGATTATTCTATTGCCCTACATATATTTGGGACAGTAAGAACGATTACGAGTATTTGAGAACTATGTTCTTAGGATAAATTTTATACCAAAGAGAGGCGAAAGGAAAAAGTAGTGTCCTACTATTGAAAGCTAAAAAAAAAGTTACTTTATTTTGTTGCAATTGTTACATCAGTTACCATGTAATTCGCCAATCCATGTGTGAAAAAATGTTCAAGAACAAATTTCAATATAAAATTTTCATACAATTTTAGATAAACGGCGAAATACAGAAATAAGAACTAAAAAAACTGTATGAATGTATAAGAGAAATAAAACATAATTCGTTCCTACAACTTCAAAGAATGGCACCAGAATGAATTTCAAAAATTATATTAGACTACTAATTCATAGGAACACGAGGTATAAGTAGACCTAGGACAAGATGCATACAGGACTTTAAGAACGCAGCGAGCCAATAAATTCAATCCTGGAAGTTAATGATGATGATGATGATGATACATAAAATGTAGACTTGATATTTTGAATATATTTGGAAAGGAGCAGAACAAATTCGAACCTAATAATCCAAGGCTTAATGGTTTAATAATAATTACATAAAATATTATTATTATTATTATTATTATTATTATTATTATTATTAGTAGTAGTAGTAGTAGTAGTAGTAGTAGTAGTAGTAGTAGTGTAGTAGTAGTAGTAGTAGTAATAATAAAATCTACTTACAGTGTCGATACAACAGAAACGAAAGAACTATTCTTCAAAGACTCACCTGGAAAATAAAAATAATCATTAAGTCATACACTAATAAGAAATCAGACTTTGAAAATAATTTCACATTGTTTTTAAATTTTAACAGACACAATGTCTTCACTAGTGTAAAAAAAGGCAATGATTGTCAATTATTGTTTCCTTTTTGGTAGCCTACAATTTTACTCGTAAAGTTGTAAAAAGGTATAATTTCAAACCTTTGTTATTATTATCATATTATTGCTGTGTTTTGAGGAAGAGTGGAAGAAGAAGATGAGGAACAGGAGGAGGAGGAGGAGGGGGGGGGGACTGGGGGGGGAGGACAGAGGAATGAAGGGGGAGGACGCGGAGGAGGGGGACGGGGGGGGAGGAGGAGGACGAGGAGGAGGGAGGAGGAGGAGGAGGAGGGAGGAGGAGGAGGAGGAGGAGGAGGAGGAGGAGGAGGAGGGAGGAGGAGGAGGAGGAGGAGGAGGAGGAGGAGGAGGGGAAGAAGGAGGAGGGGCATGAGAGGAGGAGGGGAGGGAGAAGAAGAGGCAGGGGCAGGAGGAGGAGCAGGGAGCAGGAGGAGGAAGAGAGGAGGAAGAGGAGCCAGGAGCAGCAGGAGGAGGAGGAGGAGGAAGAAGAGGAGGAGCAGGAGGAGCAGCAGCAGGAGGAGTAGGAAGAGTAGGAGCATGAGGAGCAGCAGGAGATTAGTAAGAGGAGGAGCAGGAGGAGCAGCAGGAGGAGGGATGGAGGAGTGAAGAGGAGGA
>JASPKZ010006342.1:0-34419 GCA_030220185.1 Diploptera punctata | reverse complement strand
ATATATTTTCAGCTTAACGTTTTTTGAAAGGAGTTGGGACATCAAAAGTCTCTGCAATGCATAATAGCACGCATTTCCAGAATTGAGCCTATGTTTAATTTCTTTGTGCATCTCATTCCTATTTGTGATTATTGTTCCTAGGTATTTGAATTCAGCCACTTCCTCAAAATTTCCTTCATTTGTCATTAGCTGTCCATTTCCATTATATACTGAATTTCTATTTGTGACCATATATTTAGTTTTAGTGATATTTACTTTCCAGTCCTAATTTCTTAGTGTTACTCAATAGTGTGTGCGTGTTGGCCTTTAGTATCTCCTCGCTATCGGCCAGTAGTACTACAATCATCAGCATAAACTAACATCTTATTAATACCATTGTGTTGCAAGCCTTCCTCATTCTCTAAAGATTTAATGGCATGCTCTAGTACAAAATTAAATAGTAGAGGAGATAGTGCATCTCCTTGCTTCAACCCATTCTGGATTTCAAAAGTGTCTGAAAACTGTTTGCCTACACGCACCCTACTCTTTGAGCCATTTAGACACATTCGTATAAGTCTAAACCAACTTTTTAGGAATTCCGAACTCCAGCAGGATACTATATAACTTCTCTCTCTCCTCTAATTGAATCATATGCTTTTTTGAAGTCTACATATAGTTGATGTACAGTACCATTATATTCCCATTTCTTCTCTAAAATCTGTCTTATAACTGAAAATCTGATCTGTTGTAGACCTGTTTCTCTTCTAAATGCACATTGATGATCTCCTAGAATGTCATCAATATAGGGAGTAAGTCTGCTTACTAATATATTTGTTAGAATTTTGTACGAAGTTGAAAGTAAATGAGATGCCCCTGTAGTTGTTGCAATCAGTTTTATCTCCTTTCTTATAAATTGGTACGATGATTGATTCCTTCCATTCATCTGGAAGAGCTTCTTTTTTCCCAAATCATACTAAGCAAACCAGCGTATCTTGTCCATCAATTTTCCCTCCCCCCCTGATTTTTATCAGTTCTGCTGGATCTCATCTGAACCTGATGCTTATACATCTTCAATTTTTCAATTGCCATTTCAACCTCTAATGCACTTGGCTCTGCGACTAGCATTTCTGCTGTCTGTAACTTATCCGCCTCAATGTCCTGTTCTGTATGTACATTTAATAGCTGATTAAAGTAACCTTTCCATCTATTTAATATACTGCTAGAATCTGCAATCATATTCCCCATTTTCATTCCGAATTATGTTTGTTCTAGCCTGAAACCCCTTCTTCTCTATACTAATTCCCTGTATAATTCTCTAATGTTCCTATTTTTTGCATTCATTTCAAGATCATTTAATCTGCTCTCTCAAATATTCCCTCTTTTTACTCTTAGTAACTGGTGGTTTCACGTCTAACACTACCCAATTGCTCTAAATTTACCTCATTTGGATCGTGTAACCATTTCATTTTGGGCTAGCTTTCTTTTCTTTACAATGTCGGCACATTCCTCATCAAACCATTTCTTGTTTTGCCTCTTTTTTAAACAACCATGCTTTCTGATGCTGACAATTTAATAGTATCTCTTATAGCCTCCCATTCTTTATTTATATCAGTTTTCTTCTTCCGTTTGCCACATTGTCATCTGAAGATTCCAGTACTTCAAATCTATTAGCTATTTTGATTTGGTATTCTTGCCGCATTTCATCATTTTTCAAGTTTTTTTAATTCATATTTTACAGAATCATCTTTAGCGTTCGTTCCTCTCATAAGCGATAGCCGTTGTCTGATTTTCACTCTGACCAGATGATGATCCGAATTGCAGACTGTCCCTCTAACTGATCTAACATCAATGATGCTACTGTGCCAGCGTTTATCCACTAATACATGATCTATCTGGTTCCGAGTTTCTCCATCTGGGGACGTCCAGGTGTATTTATGAATATCCTTATGCTGAAATGTTGTGCTCTTAACAATGAGATTCTTTGATGTGGCAAATGTGACTAATCTAACCCCGTTGTCGTTACTATCTTCATGAAGACTGAATTTGCCTATTGTTGGTTTGAATATATCTTCCCGCCCCACTTTTGCATTAAAATCTCCTAAGACAATTTTCATATGATATCGTGAAAGGCTATCAAATAAGCATTCTAATTCTTCATAGAACTCATCCTTGATGTTGTCATCTTTATCTTCTGTGGGGGCATGTACATTTACAATTATAAAATCATGTCGTTTACCCTTTAGAATTATGTATGATATCCTATCACTAACAAATTTAATATCTCGGATAGCGGATAGGATCCTCCTTCTGACTAAAAAACTCGTTCCAAATGCAGGTCTTTCTGCACCCCCATAGTATAATGCAAAGCTTCCTGATTCCTGACTACCTTCTCCTGGCCACCTAACTTCCTGTAAAACGACTATATCCAAGGGCGATTTATCCAATTCCCGCGTTAATATCTCTAGTGCCCCGCTATTGTATAAAGTCCTAACATTCCATCTCTTCCACTTCACCAGGGTTAAATTATACATGTAATAAGAATTATGATTGATACATAATAGATATAGACTACACAATATAAATTTGAAAATGGTAAGAAAGAAAAATAGTAGTAGTAATAATAATAATAATAACAACAAAAATAATAACCTATAATTAGATTAAGTAAATGGCTTGGTTATATATTATATTGTCTAAGGAATATGAAGCGAGTTTCTTTTTAAATGTTTTTGAGTCGGGCTGGAAAGCGACAGCCCGGGATAGGGATATGTGGAGAACTTATGTTCGCGCGGCCATGAACCTACGGGTTCTATTGTATCAGTAAGTTAGTCATGTAGGTAGGTAAATGTAAAAAAAATCATTTATTGCGATTTCAACTGTTTTACAGCACATAAAACAGTAATAGGATTGTATGTGGGTTGCAGAGAAAGGCACGTAACTTTACCCACAATTGTTTTGTTTTCAAATATCAAATAACAAACAAAAAACAAAGTAATAGCTGTGAATTTGCAGCATCGGTGTAGGCCTACACAGTTGATGAGAATAAAACATGTTAAAACCTTTGTGTCTTTTATTACTTTTTTTTCTTTTGGAAATTTTCGAGAATATGAACGAGATAAAATTGTAAACGCTATTGATACGTATGACATTTTCAAAATTGTTTTTGTTTCCTCTAAACAGACAACAGTTATTGTTCCATTTCTGAATTTTAGAAATGAATGCCTCGTTTTATATCATATTTATTAAATGTTTATATTAAAACAGATGAAACAAAACATTGATTTAATTTTTTTGCAAAAATTCGTGTATAATCTCCTATATCCCGAGGTATCGTATACGATTCGTTTGGCGTTTAATATATTTTTTCTCTCTCTTCGGTCGTATCATGTGACCAGTGGTATCATGTTTAGACCTTCAGATCTTACTTACTTACTCACTGGCACTATCGAACTCGTAAGTTCATGGCCGCGCGGACATAAGCTCTCCATACATCCCTATCCTGAGCTAATGCTTTCCAAACATCCCTGTATAATCTACTTCCCTCAAATCATAGTTAATGTTATTCTCCCACCTCATTCTTGGTCTACCAACTGGGCGTTTCTCCTCTGGCTTTTCTACAAGAAGCTTCCATGCAAGTCTTTCATTCCCCATACGTGCAACATGTCCTGCCCAACGCAGTCTACGAGACTTAACTGTTCTTATTATATCTGGCTTCCTATAAAGACCATGTAGTTCATTGTTATGTAGTCGTGGTGGAGTAGCTTGCGTGCTTAAATGATCCTGAGAGCTATGCCGGCGGTGGCATTGCTGCCGATAGGGTTACCCATGCCGGACTGGTCGAAGGTGATAAGCCAGACGAAAAAAAAGTACCTTGCTCGAAAGAGTGACGATCTTTCACCGTAAAAATACAATCGTCAAGAAATGCGGACATGGGTTCAACTTAGGTAAAATTTTTCGGAGGTCAAATAGTCCCCCATTCGGTTCTCCGGGCGGGGACCACTTCAGGGAATCCATGCCAAAGGCTCAAACACAGGGATGAAATGTTAGGTGTTAGACCTTCAGATCTTCGATTTATTTATTTTTTTCGTTTCCATCTGCATTCTTTAGAAGGCAGCATCAATTAAAGGATAACATTTTAGTTGAGACTAAAGTTATCATATGTAATTGCGTCCATCAAACCCCGTTAAATGCCACCCTTAAAGCCAATTTTCCCTTGAAAATTAGTTATTTTGACTCCTATGAACCCATTAAACGTGAAAATGAAATTACGATAATCGTATAATTGACAAAATCTAAATTCAGGACCCCAAATAATAGCACCCACCAAATTTTAGAACTCCTAAAAATATGTTTGTTATTAATTTAGCTCCTTAGAAACCTAATATTAAGAGATACCGGGCTATGTGCCTTGTCCATGATTGATGTTTCTTCCCAGACGTTTCTCCCTCATCTGCTGAGGGCATCTTCAGTGGCGAGTACTTGTAGGTAGTGTTCCCTGGTCGAGCTTCTAACCAGGGAACACTACGTTAAAGTGCAGGCCACTGAAGATGCCCTCCGCAGTTGAGGGAGAAACGTCTGGAAGAAACACCAGTTATAGGCCGCGGCCACATAACCCGGAATCTCTTAATATTATGATTACACTGGTCAACATGATTGTTGTCTCACGAGTACCAATAGTTGTACTTAATGCAGTTTTTTGATCGGGTTTTCAAGAGTGTATTCGGAATTTCTCCATCGCCCACAGTTTTGTTTTATTTCAATTTCAATTAATGGATTTAAATAATTATTTTTAATAAACCTAGATTTATTCCCGGAAAATCTTTTCACAGTGAGCGATGAGCACGGGGAACACTTTCATCAGGAGATTTCAGCTATGGAAAAGATATATCTAGGCAAATGGGATCCTAATATGCTGGTCGATTATTCTTGGACCATCAAGAAGGATGCTCTACAGGTGAAATATAGCAAAAAATCGTCATTTCTTACTTTCTAGTTGAGTCGGAACGTTCGAATATTGATAATTACGAATGTAGAAAATATTAATGTGCTTGAAATTATAAATTCCTGTCTGTCGGAAACCTTGCGTGATGGAGAAAAACCGATATTATATTTGAATTAGGAGACGAAATACTATCAGAATCACATATTTTTCTTTCTGAGACCAAAAAAAAAAGTTTATTTTTGTTGCTGTTAAAAACCTCCATTCAAAATCCCTAGAAACCTAATAAGCACTAAATTGTGTATAGGCCTATAAATTGTTACGTAAAATATTATTCGGGGCGCAGGAGGATGGAAAAGCTGTAAGTATCATTTCAGTTTGACATCTAAAAGTATACTAATTTAGAATACTTGGACTGAATTTACGGAAAACTTAATGAGGTTTTGTAATTGTTTTCTTTCATTTCAATTTGTTTGGTACATTTTATAAAACATGCAACGTTAATGTAAACATTTCTACTTGTTCTTTCCCAGAGGCAATAACATCCCCAGGGACTCCGTATGTAAATCACGACAATATATAGAAATTTTTATTGAATATAGAAATCTGGACAACTGAGTTCATGACCACAATTTTATTAGCTCCTTAAAGCTAGTGATATAGCAGTAGGTTAATTAATTGCAACACAGTATCTCGGTTGATTGCCAACTTTTTATTATTATTATTATTATTATTATTATTATTATTAAAAACTTTAGGCACAGAAAGATGTGTAAACCTTAAAAATATGTATATACTCTTACACTTACTCACTGCACTATCGAAACTGTAGGTTCATGGCCGCGCGGACATAAGCTCTCCATACATCCCTATCCTGAGCTAATGTTTTCCAATCATTCCCTGTATAATCTGCTTCCTTCAAATCATAGTTAATGTCATTCTCCCACCTCATTCTTCGTCTACCAACTGGACGTTTTCCCTCTGGTTTCCTACAAGAAACTTCCATGCGCGTCTTTCATTACCCATCCGTGCCACATGTTCATTCCTGGAATCTCCTGAACATTTTTAAAAAAGCCCCATCACAATCGTATCAACGGTATGACCGCGCATAAAGTAGGTACAAACAAACAAACATTCATTTTTATATATTAGATTACTATTATTTATTATTATTATTGCTATTATTAATAACTAATTAACTAACTCCCTGACACTATCGAACCGTTAGTTCATGGCCGCGCATCCCTATCCTGAGTTAATATTTTCCAGTCATCCCCTGTATAATCTACTTCCCTCAAATCATCGTGAAAGTTATTCTCCCACCGTATTCTAGGTCTAGAAACTAGGCGTTTTCCATCTGTTTTTCCTTCAAGAAGTTTCCATCTTTCTCTTTTATTTCCCATTCGTCCCACATGTCCTGTCCATCGCAGTCTACGAAACTTAACTCTTCTTATTATATCTGGCAGCAATGCCACCGCCGGAATAGCTCTCGGGGTCTCATAAGTATTAATACACTCTACAACAACTAGGTAAAGATACAATAGAGGGATTATTATTATTATTATTATTTTGTCGAACGTGGTTAATGCTTGCCTTTATTCATCACCATTGGGTATTTTAGCAAAGCTCATTTTTTTTTCCATTATACGGCTAAGGTTGAAATGGTATGGCCACATAAATAGAGATAATAAATTTTGAAGAAAGGGGAAAACAAAAGAAAAGCGAGTGTAAGGAGTGCATAGGAGTATATTGCGGAGAGAGGATTAACGGAGAGTTATGCAGAGAATAGGATTTATGGAGGAGTAAAATTCACAATGGATTGTAGGAAAATTACTGTATTTTAGAGAAATGTCTAATTTAAAAAATATTATTATTATTACTATTATTATTATTATCATTATATTATTATTATTATTATTATTATTATTATTATTATTATTATTATTATATGGGTGCGAAACATGGACTCTTACTTTAAGGGAGGAAAGGAGATTACATGTATTTGAGAATAAAGTACTTAGGAAAATTTTTGGACCAAAGATAGATGAACAGACAGGTGAATGGAGAAGACTACATAACAATGAACTACATGGTCTTTATAGGAAGCCGGATATAATAAGAACAGTTAAGTCTCGTAGACTGCGATGGGCAGGACATGTTGCACGTATGGGGAATGAACGACTTGCATGGAAGCTTTTTGTAGGAAAGCCAGAGGGAAAACGCCCAGTTGGTAGACCAAGAATGAGGTGGGAGAATAACATTAACTATGATTTGAGGGAAGTAGATTATACAGGGAATGATTGGAAAGCATTAGCTCAGGATAGGGATGTATGGAGAGCTTAGGTCCGTGCGGCCATGAACCTACGGGTTTGATAGTGCCAGTGAGTAAGTATTATTATTATTATTATTATTATTATTATTATTATTATTATTATTACTATTATTATTCGTGTAATGCAATAAAATTATTATTAGGCCTAATATAATATTTATATTAGACGGCTCCGTGGCGCAAGCGGTTAGACGCTCGTCTCTTACCGCTGGGGGTCTCCAGATCGAGTCTCAGTCAGTTTCGTGGTGGACGAAACGGAAATTGGGCAGTTTTTTTCACTGGGTTTTCTCCCGTTTTCCCCTGCCAAAATTTCATTCCACCATTTCTCCATACTCATCTCATCCATTGGTTTCATTTCGTTCATCCGCCCCCGTGACGGTGCGACAGGGATCTTGACTGGTACCCTTGTAGTTAACAGTTCTCTCTCATCTCATCTCATCCCTCTATCCGACTCTGAGTTATACACGAATTGAGGATATTTACTATTATCATCATCATCATCATCGTCATTTATTAATATTCATGTGATGCTGTAACAAAATTATGATTAATATTTTATTTACATTATCTTCTTGTAAGCCATTGTTTCCTCAACGAGATTTATGCTCTCCCCCTACAGAGAAGAAATTGAATTCGAATTTAGTAACACTTGTTTTCATATAGATGTCATTGGAATAGCCCGTGGTCAGCGTTCCGCCTCATACTGACATCTAGGAAACCAAGATAGTATTATTTGAAGAGAAAAATTATACGCTCAGACCGGGACTTGAACCCGGGACCCTTGGTTCTCTAGACCAAGTGCTCTACCAACTGAGCTACCTGAGCAAGTACCGATCTAAACGCAAATCTTTCTCTATATACATTGTAATTCCCATCCACCAAATGCTGTGAAGCCATGCTTCTATTTTGCAAATGGCGGCTCCTTTATTAAGAAGACATATTTGGGAATTATACATTACAGCCAGTACGGCTTTTTCCAAGTTTTAATTATTGATTTCGTACATCTCAATGATGGATAAATCATATTTGAAGAGAAAAATTATACGCTCAGACCGGGACTTGAACCCGGGACCCTTGGTTCTCTAGACCAAGTGCTCTACCAACTGAGCTACCTGAGCAAGTACCGATCTAAACGCAAATCTTTCTCTTATATACATTGTAATTCCCATCCACCAAATGCTGTGAAGCCATGCTTCTATTTTGCAAATGGCGGCTCCTTTATTAAGAATACATATTTGGGAATTATACATTACAGCCAGTACGGCTTTTTCCAAGTTTAAAAAAGATAGTATTAGGACGGGAAAATTCGGTAAAGTTTGTTTAGAGGCCTTTTTATTCAGGTTTAAGGATCATTTATGAGCCTGAAAATCTTCAGACTCGGGACCCACTGCTTAAAGTCCCTCCCGGTGGAATTTCTCCTTGGATTTTCCATCCTAAAAATGCATCAATCCCAACCGGGTTTGAACCCGCGATCCTCGAGACCAGAGGCAAGGAGCATAACCACTAGTCCACCGCGGCCGATGTATTCATATTATTAAAATTATCAGAAACCAATAGAACAGTAATAGTATTGAAAAAACGAAGAATTATGATTATTCAGAATAATTTCCGTGTTACAAATAAATTCGCACACTGAATGCCATCTAAGGTAAATAGACCTAGTAAAAGTTAAGTGTATAAAAAGCAGTAAATGGCTTAATCAGTTATTACTCTACTACATACCATTATTCTGCAAGAGACACTTCCAAGAGATTGATAAACATCTGGTACTTCGTAATAATTGTTGGTGAGTCCTGTTCATTTGATAGTTAAATTACCTTAGTATGCAACTAGTATCGCATTAGATAAATAATTGATGTTTAAGAAATTAAGTCTTAAAAACACGAATAAACGATAAGGCTCAACTGCACTTCTACTAGCGCTTGATGTTTTAGTTATATTGTTGTAAACTATAGCTCTTCTTCTGTATTTACTAACATCATTTAATATTTTAAACTTTTTCAAACAATTTTTATAACATTATTAGACAATTTTGAAGTATTTCTTTAAATATGCAAATCACAATATTATGACACTGTTAGACAATATTGTGATGCTGTTATTTTCTCCACAGAGTAATTACTTAGTCTATGATTTTTATCGCTGTTTTGGGTTATCGCTGATTGGATCAGCGTTAGGGAATGACAAGTAAGTATACACGCATTTTTAATAAACGTTTGATAAATTTAATATTATTGATATATTTTTTAACATAGATTTGGGGGATTTATTGCAAATATTGGTCATTTAAATTTCATAGCGACGGGTAGTAATCGAGGATGATAATCGATTTGTGGATTATTGCTGGCTCTATAAACTCTGGCGCATGCACACTGTTGTTCTATAGGACTTTGAAAATATTTCACGCTAGTTTAAGTGCAGTTTTTTCCAAAAGTTTTTAAAGCTAATAATTAATTCTTAATTTCTGCTACTGACTATTACAAATGTTGAAAAAACTCTTAAATATATTATATTATGTAGATGCTGTTTTAATATACTCACGGGTTTGATTTGATATTATGTGACATGGCGGTTGTATAAAATAATTAAACATAACAAACTAATCCGGTTAATGTGGACCTTCCACGAGGCGGTTAAAATGAACATGGGTCCACTTTACACGAATACGTGTATTTCATTAATGACGATGCTATCTGTAAAAAACATACACTTAATTAATTTTATTTAATATCCGTGTAACTTTATTAAACCCAAAGACCGTCGCTCTCTGCAGTTGAATGACGTGTGAATGTTATAACCAACGACAATTTTTCAAAACATCAAACAAATATCAACACTTTTTAATTACGATCAGTCATAAATACTTTCAGATTAATTTGTGCCTGTCTCTATAAATTAATAGAGTAAATAAACTTAAATTCACTAATAACTAGGATGGACTCTGGGTCCAATTTACCCGATTATAGAGGTTAAAGTGGACCTTTCTTTTATGGTAAAAAAGTTTATAAATTAAGAAGAAGTTTCCATATTTGAATAAAATAATTATATTAATCAAGAACACAGAAATAAGACAGGAACTTGAAATATTTGCAATAACTGATAAAATGGATACATATAGACAAAAATGGAAGCAACACATAGACAGAATGAATGAAGATAGATATCCAAAACAAATAACAAAATACAAACCTAAAGGCACCCGAGATGTGGGCAGACCTAGAAAGAGATGGGCTGAAGTCGGAACGGGTCAACAGACCTAATCCATGAATGAAGATGATGATGATGAATTATATTTCATAGTTATAACAGTTATAAAACTAATGTAATTAAATAAAATTCAACTTCCTTATTTAAAAGTAGAAAAACAAATTCAAACCAGGGCTCCACATTACCCGAAGTTCATCTATAGTTACAAATTACATGTTTTGAGTTTTTTGTTCTAATAAACTTTTTTTTTTCAAGTGTCCCAGGTTTGTCTTTCGACATTCCTGGTTTCTCTCCCTGGCATGGCGTACTTGTAACCCACTTCTGAGGTTGAGGCAACTGGAAGGCGGGGTTACGTTGCCCCGATGATATGATGGGTGATGATGATGATAATGGTGCGCCAGGAGAGTCCCTAATCCTAAGCTTTAACCTAAGATGAATATGAATGATGATTATTGCGATGGCCATATGATTTCGGGGACCGTTTGGGCCTTAAAGTTTTCCTGACATTTGTCTTACAGGTGAGGAAAAACCCCGATAAAAACCTCACCCAGAAAAACTGTCCCGAACCCAGGCCCGCTGAGTGACAAGGCAGCACGCTACCCCGAAACCACAGCGGAAACTTTAGTCACTACATCTATCTATAATGGCGTATCCCATTGTTGAGCCATAGCCTCTCCTTTGTTAGGAGTTACTAGGAAAAGTTAATTTTACGTTAGCTTATTCGCCCATAGATGTCATAATGACATGCGGTCAACACACTGACTTAATGAGACATCTAACAGGCAACTAAGGTATTACTAGGACGTTAATGTCGGTAAATTTTGCTTAGAGGTATTTTTATTCAGGCTTAAGGATCTTTTACGAGCTTGAAAATCTTTAGACTCGGGACCCACGGCTTAAAGTCCCTCCCGGAGGACTTGCTCCTTGCATTTTTCCGTCCTTAAAAATCCATTGACTCTGGCCGGGTTTGAACCCGCGACCCATGGGACTAAAGACAAGAGCATAAACGCTAGTCCACACACCGCGGCCGAAAATACAAAATAAAGTTAACTAACGTAACAACTGACGCTCACCGTGGTGTAAGACATTTATTAAAATGAGTGACAATTGTTTATGTATGAATTTGTTCATATTCTACAATATTTTCGGATCTAGGCACTTGAAACGCTTTCAATAGTCCATATACCACTTTAAGAAGTACGGACTAAATTAATTACCATGTAGGCTAACTAACTAACTGTCACTATCGAACACGTATGTTCATGGCGTGCGGATATAAGTTCTCCATACATCTCTATCTTGAGCTAATATTTACCAATCATCGCCTGTATAATCCACTTACCTCAAATCATAATTAATGTTATTTTCTCATCTCATTCTTGATCTACCAATTGGGCGTTTTCCCTCTGGTTTTCCTACAACAAAATTCCATGCACGTATTTCATACCCCACTCGTTCCACATGTCCTGCCCATCGCAGTCTACGAGACTTAAGTGCACCTATTCTGGCTTCCTTTAAAGGCATGTAGTTCACTCTCATGTAGTCTTCTCCATTCACCTGTCTGTTCATCTCTCTTTGGTCCAAACATTTTCCTAAGAACTTTATTCTCAAATACTCGCAATCTCCTTCCCTCCATTCAAGTAAGAGTCCATGTTTCACATCCATGTAATATAACTGGTAGAATAATAGTTTTATATATTTTCAGTTTTTTGAAAGGAGTTGGGACGTCAAGAGTCTCTGTAGTGCATAATAGCACGCATTTCCAGAATTGAGCCTATGTTTAATTTCTTTGTTCATCTCATTCCTATTTGTGATTATTGTTCCTAGGTATTTGAATTCAGCCACTTCCTCAAATTTTGCTCATTTGTCATCAGCTGTCCCTTTCCATTACAAAATGTATTCTGTATGTGACCGTATATTTAGTTTTATTGATATTTACTCCCAATCCCAATTTCTTAGTGTTACTCAATAGTGTGTGCGTGTTGTCCTTTAATATCTACTAATTTCCATGTGTTATTTCAATCTTTACGTGCAATTCAGCCTCTTTGAAGAACAAAGATGCAGTTTTCTTTGTATGAAATTTGCTAACTGGAACCGTGGAGATGGTGCGGGGCTCCTCAGAACAGAGTTCTTGTTCCGGGTCAAGACATCCACTGTCTGCAACTACCAACCATGTCCCTTGTATCATTTCCTATCTGATATATCAACTCCAACGTTACAGAGGTATGAGTCTTCATTTCATCAGAGGTAAAATTGTAACCATTGTAACAAAATAACTAACTCTCTGGCTATCGAAACTCCAGGTTCATAATTTATCAATACATCCCTACCCTAAGCTAATATTTTTATTCAACCTCTGTGTAATCTACTTCCCTCAAATATTGCTTAATGTTATTCTCCCACCTTATTGTTGGTCTTTCAACTAAATGTTTTCCTTATGGTTTTACTAAAATAAGTTTACATACATGTCCCTCTTTCATTCCCCATTCGTGCCACATGTCCTGCCCATCGGAGTCTACGAGACTTAACTCTTCTTATAAAGATCATGTAGTTCATTGTTGTGAACTCTTCTCCATTCACTTGTCTGTTTCATCTCTCTTTGGTCCAAAACTTTTCCTAAGTAGTTCCTACTTTATTCTCAATACTATTTTCTTTTTCCCAAAGTAAGAGTCCATGTTTCACATCCATATAATATAACTGGAAGAATAATAGTTTTATATATTTTCAGTTTAACGCTTTTTGAAAGGAGTTGGACATCAAGAGTCTCTGTACTGCATAATAGCTTGCATTTACAGAAGTGAGCCTATGTTTAATATCTTTCTGCACTTCATTGTTGCATGTAATTATTGTTCCTTGGTATTTGAATTCAGCCACTTCTTCAAATGTTCCCTCATTTGTCATTAACTGTCCATTTCCTATATATATAATAATAATAATAATAATAATAATAATAATAATAATAATATAATAATAATAATAATCCATCCAGTAATTCTACCCGAAGGCAGGTCCTTCACTCCAATCATAGCATTTTCATGCTACGCTTGCAGCTTTACTAGGAATTATAGGTGTGGTAGCTTCCCGTTGCTTTCCACACCGGTGAAGGATGATGATGATAAGGATGATAGTGATAATGATAGGATGATGATGATGGCCATATGATTTCGGGGATCGTTTGGGCCTTAAAGTTTTCCTGACATTTGTCTTACAAGTGAGGAAAAACCCCGATAAAAACCTCACCCAGAAAACTGCCCCGACCGGGGATCGAACCCGGGCCCGCTGCGTGACAAGGCAGCACGCTACCTCGAACCACAGCGGTGGACTATAATAATTATAATAATAATAAATAATAATAATAATAATAATAATAATTCTTTATTTTAGTTGGCAGAGTTAAGGCCATAAGGCCTTCTCTGCCAATCAATCAGCGAATAGTAGAATTATACAAAAATTACATACATATTAAAATTTTAGGATATTATTAAAATACAGACTAAACAAAATACAATGATGATGTGATCTAATACTAGCTAATACTAACAAAAATATATAATATAATAAAATTAAAATTATATAAAATAAAGTAGTAGTTTCCCAGATGATTATTAATGCAATGCTCTATATAGTTGTTATGCAGTTAATGTTTTCATTGTGTCGAACTTGAGATATCAGTTAATTTGGATTAAATAATGATAGCGATTGACAGTCCCTGACATGACTGGGAAGTTAGTTCCATGTTCTAGTCATAGATATTGTGTAAGATTCAGGGTATAGACATTTCCTGTGCTGAGGTATCAAAAGTAAAGAAGATTCTTGTGATCTTGTTCCTAAATTGTGATGAGCCGATACATTTTGAAAAGTGTTGTTAAATAACTAGGTTAATATGTGTGCAGAATTTGGAATAGTAAGATATGTGAATGTAAAGTTCTTCCGTCATTTAGGCGTAGCCATGAGGCCTGAAATGAAGGAGACACGTGGTCAACACGACGGAGATCGAATATAAATCGAATGCACGCATTATGAGCACGCTGTAGTCTGTCAGATAGATCAGTCCTCAGATTAGTCAGTAATATGTCGCAATAGTCGAAGTGTTTGGCATTATAAGAGTCTGTACAAGTATTTGTTTTTAATTTTGTAGGAAGGAAGTTTTTAAAACTATTTAGGGAGCGAAGAATTGAGAACACTTTCTTGCAGGTATTATTCATCTGGATTTTCCAGTCTAGGTGTTGGTCCATGAAAATACCAGATTTTTTACTACTGAGATGTATATAATGTATTTCTATCTGTGAACATGTATTTAGTTTTATTGTTTATTTCCAGTCCCAATTTAGTAGTGTTACTCAATAGTGTGAGTGTTAATTGTAATCATTGTACGTATAAAAATTCAATTCACGTTAATTGAAGCCTCTACATTACATTTGGATTCAGGCGACTCTTCTGAAATATATTTTCTTTTATTTTGAATGTATGTACTACAATACTTGTTGCGTTATGTTGGTTTCTGGAAAACTTTCTGATTTAGATCTAACTTCAACCCGTCCATATGACTTTGAGAATTTCATTAGTGATTTTGAATTTACTATTAATCGTAGAGAACATTTCAATTTATATTTCGGGTATTCTATGCCACTGTGCCACCTGTGAATATTCGGTTGGAAAACAACTGACAGCTTCATGTTGGCCAATGTGATAACACATGTTCCCTCTAGTGTCAATCGCTAACATGATTACTCACATATAAGGGAATTCTATCCCAAGAGTTCTAGTGGGTAACTTAGAGTGAGAAAATGGACTAATTAGTGTTAGTTTGGGGAAGTTAGGGTGAGAAAATGAGCAAGTTAGTATACACCAGATTAGTTTAGTGTTCACTTGTTAGTGGTTTTAGTGATATGTTGGCTACACTGACTGAGCAATGACTAATAATATTTTACGTTGTAAATATGGTGATTTTAGATTATTTTGAGCTCAACTTTTACTTTATTTTAAGGCATTTTTATGTTTATTTCAGAAAAATATATATGCTTCTCTCAGGAAATTATTCACGTACTGCAACAATAAATAAGACGGCGTCATGCATCAACAGGCTATGCGCCATTATGTAAGTTTCGAGAAAAATACAGCCCTGGATATTGCAAATTATTTTCCTTGTTCGACAGTTATTCTTTAACAATCTAAGAGGGAACATTTGACGCTTAGCTGCATGATGCAAAATTTTGATGGCGTTTACATTTTTCATTGATAATGCTATATTTAATACTTTGGCGCTAAAAGAGCGTACACTTATTTCATGAGCCAGTGCAAAGATTCATAACATAAAGATTCTTAACTGCGTTTAATTATAAAGGTATTTTCTTTTTTTTGTTTTTTGGGTCATATTTTAACACTTTCCAGATCATAAATGCATCCATGTTTTAGGCTATAGATTCGTCCTTAATTATTATTATCATTATTATCATTATTATTATTGTTATTATTATTATTAATTTTTTTTGATTGCGGATGAGCCCATGTAGGACTACGCAAAGTACTTAGAGGCGCTTCCTTTGAGCACAAATTTCTTTCATTCTTTTGCTATGAGGTGAAGCATTTAGACTCAGAAATAAAAAAGGAAATAAAAATATATAGGCCTACAGACATTCATAGTGATATTAGAAAACGAAGGTTAAAATTGTATGGTCATATTAAACGAATGAACTCAAATAGGCTTACAAAACAGATAATGGAATTCTACGAAAACAGAAGTAAAGCTCCAGTGGATACTATGAAGTGGATTGATGAAGTCAACAAGGACTTAAAATTGGCAGAGATATATTTAGAATTAAGGTGAATAAGTGGCAAGTTGACCAAGAGGACAAACCGAAGAAAAAAACTGGAACTTATTATTATTATTATTATTATTATTATTGTTATTATTATTATTATTATTCTTTTCGCTGATGATATGCTAATTGTACAAGAAGATTATTACACTGGTCAACAAGATTTTTGTCTCATGAGTACCAATAGCTATACTTAATGCAGTGTTTTCAATATGTATTCGGAATTTCTCCATCATCCACAGTTTTTTATTTCAATTTCAATTAATGGATTTAAATAATTATTTCTTAATAAACGTTTTTTTTCGTCCTTTGTCCATTGTAAAATAAAACCAAATGAGCTAACTGAGATTTCAGCTATGGAAAAGAGATATCAAGGCAAATGGAATCCTAATATGCTGGCCGGTTATTGTTGGACCATCAGAGGGATGCTCCACAGGCGAAATATAGCAGAAAATCGTCATTTCTTACTTTTCTAGGCGAGTTCAAATGTTCGAATATTGTTACGAATGTAGAAAATATTGAAGTGTTTGAAATTATAAATTCCTGCCTCTCGGAAACTTTGCGTGATGGAGAAAAACAGATATCATATTTGAATTCAGGAGAACAAATACTATAAGAATCACATATTTTACTTTCTGAGACAAAAAAAAAAGTTTCTCTTTTGTTGCTCAGTGTTATCTACAGAAAAGCATGTTTGAACTTCAGAAATTGAGGTTGATGCTTAACACCGTCCAATTTAATGTTGCAGTATGTGAATAATTAACTGAGAGAAATATATATGTTGATTATACACAGTCAATTAAAAAAAATTAATGATAAATATGTTGGCAAACAAGAAGATCTATTTTAACCAGATTTAATGAGCATATTGGCCATTTTCGGTTGAATAGAATTCACAAATCTGGGGTTGCTCAAAGATTTATAATTATGGCCATGCTATTGATAAATGTAATCTTAGGCTGATTATATCAGTTACTAATTTAAAATTCCTCGACTTCCTTGAAAGTTTAGAAATTTATAAAATAAAGACAAATTATAAATAATGGCACAGGCCTTATTCCAGTCAGCGCCCTCTTTTCTTGAATTAAAAGAATGTGGATTAGATGTATTTTGTCAAAATGTAATTTAAAATTATTAATCTCATGTGACGTAGTGAAAATTTTAATTGTTATTTTGTTTACCTATTTTAGTTTGTTTTTCTTTAGTCAATAATCAGTCTTGAAAATGATAGCTTCGCTATTGATACTAGTTGACCCTTTTAAATTTTAATTTGGTGATTTGGTTTTTTATTCACTATGTATATAATTTTATCTCCAAGAAGATCCTAATTTTATAATATAAGTGATCCCACTACAGGCCTCTGGATGTCCTTGGGGTAGTAGGAGGTTAAGGTTCCCACTTTTTCCGGACAATCGGCACATGATGTCAGCCGGGTTGTTAGCCCTGCGTGACGGCCGCCTTTACCCCCAGAACTAGCGTCTGATACTCATTTCCGTTAGAGGCTGAATCAACCCCATGGCCATAGTCCCGCCATAATGTTTGGATCAGTTTAAAAATCCTGACCCCCAACCGGATTTTATTAATATATATCTTGATATTTTCCAAAGAAATGTGAAAAATTCCTTAAAATAAAGCGAGAGTTCAAAGTAACATATAATCATTATATTTACAATGTAATAGTATATTACGATGCGAGATTGGGAAGTGGTTTTTACAGAAACGAGGAAATGTTTAAAACCCGAGCGATAGTGATCTTTTTAATTTCCGAGATTCCGTAAAACACTTCTCAAACGTGCGTTGTACATTACTATTTTTGCGCGATGGTGTTTTCAAAATAATAAATAATATTAAAATAATATCTTTGTTGGATATATTTGCGTTCATTATAAACAACTGACTAACGTTAACAGTGTGGGCAAAGTTTACTAGTTGAGACTACAGCAGGTTTTGACACCAATTAGTCATAAAATGGCGGCAAGTACGTATTTATTGTTTTATATTGTTTCAAATAAAGTTCAGTTCATTTAAAATGCAAAGAATTGTTTCATATAATGTATATTAACACTACCTTTTGGATATATTTTCGTATATACATTGTACGTAGTAGACATAAAGGGCATTGGTTTTATTTTCCGCACGTGGTTTGTAATGTGTAATATTTCAATATAGTTATTTAGGTTGGCAACCCCCTAAATGTAGGAAGTTAAACTTTGTCATGGTCGCCATTGCTGTAAGTACAACAAAACGCACCATCGTTATTAGTTTTTTTTTTCGCTTTTTATTTGAATTTATGTAGGTGTAGGTGCGACGCTGACATAGAATCTCCAAAATATGTATTCATTTAATAAATGTGACTTTAACATCTCGTTAGGGACGTTTCTAATTCATATGAGATATATGCACGTTTGAACATCTTGCACTGTACATAGTTTATTGCCTTCATTAATTGCCCCATTAGAGCCATAAAGTAAAGCTTCCTATTACAGATACAAGTGCGAGGTATTAAGGCAAGTTTGTTATGCACTTACAGGACCCTAATTTCAAAATGATTCACAGATAGCAACTAGGGAATATTATAGACTCGACTTCACTGCTATAAACTTGGCTGGGACACCTGCAATTGCTTCCGCTCCACAAACAGTTTCCCAGTTCAAATATAAAATATCCTTCATTCTCCAATCTAAGGCAATATGAAACATATCACAGCAATCTATATATATATATATATATGTCCACCGCTGTGGTTTCGAGGTAGCGTGCTGCCTTGTCACGCAGCGGGCCGGGTTCGATCCCCGGTCGGGACAGTTTTTCTGGGTGAGGTTTTTATCGGGGTTTTTTCCTCACCTGTAAGACAAATGTCAGGTAAACTTTTAGGCCCAAACGGTCCCCGAAATCATATGGCCATCATCATCATCATCCTTATCATTATCATCATCACCATCATCATCCTTCACGGTGTGGAAAGCAAGGGGAGCTACCACACCTACAATTCCCTAGTAAAGCTGCAAGCATAGCATGAAAATACTATGATTGCAGTGAAGGACCTGCCTTCGGGCAGAATTACTATGGATGTATATATATATATATATATATATATATGGAATGATAAGAAAAATAAATGCCTGGACGGGATTCGAACCCGGATATATATAAAAAGTAGCAGACATGCAGACGTTGTCCTGCCCGAATGTTGAATTCTCGTGTCATTTCAAAATATAAGTTACTTTTTTTAGAATAAAATTCAGTAATTAAGACGTAATTAGTTATCGTTAAATTAAATTGTATCTATAATTGTAGGCTTTTCACGGCCGGCGTCTTGATCCATATTTGGTTCGTCTTCCGGGCTATAAAAAGAGAGACAGTTTCCAACCACCAGCCAGTCTGCAGCCGACTGTTGAGGAGTTCACAGAGAGCACGCAGTATCTCCTGATGAGGTCTTCCGCAGCAGTAGACGAAACGTCGAGTAAGAAGACAACCAGACCACGGCCTATAAGCCCGGAAGACGAACCAAATTTAAATTGTATCTGTTGGTAGGTGCTGTCGTCCTCAACTTTGTTAAAATATTATATATAAAATTAGTTAATTTTATATACAATATTTAACAAAGTTGAGGACGACGGCACCTACCAACAAGTACAATTTAATTTTTAACTTTCATCATATGACTTCACCTCAACGGAATTTGATATGAATTTTACTAGTATTGATCATTAAATAAGTTCGTAAGAAAACTCTTCACTGTCATCTGTTGTGGCTCAAGAAGCATGCATTATTACGTCACATTGTTGTCGCGCGGAATATGTTGGTAATACAGATAACTACACATCTGATATTAAAAATAATTCCTATACCCCGATCGCAAGGCCACATATCGGGTCCAATTGTGAATCTAAACCATCCAGGGACCCACTCAAACACATACAATAATTTTCATCAAAATCGGCCCAGTCATTCAGGAATTATTTTATTTCCGATTTCAAGTAAACCTCCACTTATAATTGTCCGACTTCGCTCATTTTTTGATCATACCTACCTCGATTCAATTAAAAACGATATTCTGAGTTTCGTAGTGAAACATAGAAAATTGTGAGTACTAGAGCGATTTTTAAATGTTCACTTCAGGTGAACTCCAACGCCTAATGGTTTTAGTGGGTCCACATGTGAATCTAAACCATCGAGGGACCAAATCAAACACACAAATTTTTTAAACAAAATCGGTCCAGTCGTTTAGGAGTTGCGAGGCTAACGCACGGCAATTGATTTAGATAAGCGTTAAAGCACATATAAAACTGGTACACCATAAGGTCAACAGATACAAGCAGTATGCATAGAGGCCACCTAACTGAACACTGGCACTATCGGGACATAAGCTCTCCACACATACCTATCCTGAGGTAATATTTCCCAATCATCCCCTGCATAATCTACTTCCTTCAAATCAACATTCGTGGTTATTCTCTTACCTCATTCTTGGTCTACCAACTAGGTGTTTTTTCCTCTTGTCTTCCTAAATGAAGCTCTTCCTAATTCCCCTCTTACGTTCTCCATTCATGTCACACGTCCTGCCCACCGCAGTCTATGAGACTAAACTCTTCTTAATATTTGATTTCTCATAAAGACCATAAAGCTCACAGTTATGTAGTCTTCTCCATTCACCTGTCTGTTCATCTCTCTTTGGTCCAAAAATTTTCCTAAGAATTGTATTCTGAAATACTCGTAATCTTTTCTCCTTCCTTCAAGTGAGAGCCAATGTTTTTCACACCCATATAATATAACTGGGAGAATAAAAGTTATATATTTTCAGTTTAACGGTTTTTTCTTTCTTTTTTTGTAGAGAAACTGGGAGAAGAGTCCCTCTAATGCATAATTGCATGCATTTCCAAAATTGAGCCTATGTTTCATTTCTTTGTGCATCTCATTCCTATTTGTAATTATTGTTCTAGGTATTTGAATTCAGCCACTGAATCAAAATTTCTCTCATTTGATTTAATTGTCCATTTCCATCGTACAATGAATTTCTGTGTGTGAACATGTAAATTAAAAGTGATCCCACAGGAGGCCCTTGGGGTAGTAGGAGGTTAAGGCTCCCACTTTTTCTAGACAATCGGCACTTGATGTCAGTCGGGTTGTCAGGGCTGCGTGATGGCCGCCTTTACCCCCAGAACAAGCATCTGGTACTCATTTCCGTTAGAGGCTGAGTCGACCCCAGGGCCATAGTGCCGCCAGAGGGTTTGGGTCAGGTTAAAAATCCTGACCCCTATTTAGTTTTCTTTTTACGTTTACTTCCAATCCTATTTTCTTAGAGTTACTGAATAGAATTTGTGTGTTGGTTCCTAGTACCTCCTCGCTATGGCCTAATATTAAAAATACTTATTTTAAATTAGCTAATACCGACGTGCGCTCTTTCGCCTAAATAAATTAAAAATTGTGTGTTTTATGTTTACTCGGATAAGTAAAAGGAAAAATAATTATAAATATATATCTTAAATATTTGTAGATACCACGTGCTGATTATCCGGCATTGCCCGGGAATCTACTTATCCCGATCTTCTTGGCGTAAAAGAGCTGAAATATGAAGATTAATGTATTTTTATGTTAAATTGAATAACTTAAAGGAAAAATAATTATAAATTTGTATCGTAAATATTTTTAGATACCCCGTGTTGATTACACGTTGTTGCCCAGGAATCTACTTATACCGATCTTCTTGGCATAAATGAGCTGAAATACGATGTGTTTTTATGTTTAGTTGAATAAGTAAAAGGAAAAATATATATCGTAATTCATATTAGATAACCCGCAGTGATTATCGGTGTTGCCCTGGAATCTATTTATCCCGATCGTCTTGATATCAATGACCTGAAAGATTCATCTATGAACTATCAACTATTTGAACTGTAAATAAAGTACAGTAGGGCTTTAAAGAATACCTTCATGACAGATACATTCACCAAGTTTTCTTCTTCCTATTCGTTACATGTTTGTTTCCGACCTGCAGTTCAAACAAACTGCTCCAGGGATGTTAATACCAGTATGGAGGTTTAAATGTGCGAGGAAAATATATATTTTCATGAATAAGTTAATCCAACAATGAATTCTACCAAGCGGAAACTTAAGTAAACGTTTGTTTAATTCTTTTCTGCTGTTTTGTGATACGGGATATGTAACTCCCACAACAGAACTAGTCCAGGGTTTCCTTTCCATTCTAAAAACATAACTCCAGTTCCTGTTTTCCTCTAATGATGATCAACATTTTTAACATCCTTTGTTACTACAATTGAAGTTATATACGTATTAATTTTTTGCGCGATAGTGCGTTTTGTCGTACTTACAGCAATGGCGACCATGATTGAAAGTTCAACTTCCTACATTTCGGTGTTGCCAACCTAAATAACTATACTGTAATAAAATAACTGTACTCTAATATTACATATTATGCCTACAAACACTCGTGTGGGTAGTAAAACCACTGTCCTCTATGTATACTACGTATAATGTATATACAAAAAAAAATCCAAAAGGTAGTGTTATTATACATTATATGAAACAAATCACTGCATTTTATATGAACTGAACTTTATTTGAAACAATATAAAACAATAAATACGTACTTGCCGCCATTTTATCACTAATAGGTCTCACGGCCTCCTGTTATTTTATCGTTAATTGATCTCACGGCCTCCTGTTGTTTCACCTAATAAATATTGTCCACACTGTTAACGTTATTCAATTGTTTACAATGAACGCAAATATTTCCAACAAAGGTATTATTTTACTATTATTTATTATTTTGAAAACAGCATCGCGCAAAAAAGAAAAAATAATGTACAACGCACGTTTGTGAATAATTGTACTGAATCTCGGAAATCGATATCGCTCGGTTTTTAAACATTTTCCTTGATTCTGTAAAAAACGCTTCCCAACCTCACATCGTATTATACTATTAAATAATTATATAAGTACTTTTTTATCTGTCTTCCTCAATTAGAATTTGTTTGTTCATAAAAACCTCGTTAACCATTAAGTGGGGATGTAGGGTGTCTATACCACCCTAAGCTTAAACCTTCTTCCTCTTAAAAAAATTATGTTTTGTATTTTGAGTACTTTAATTCTCTCCTCTTGTATATCAAGGTCCACCGCTGTGGTCTCGAGGTAGCGTGCTGCCTTGTCACGCAGCGGGTCCGGGTTCGATCCCCGGTCGGGGCAGTTTTTCTGGGTGAGGTTTTTATCGGGGTTTTTCCTCACCTGTAAGACAAATGTCAGGAAAACTTTAAGGCCCAAGCGGTCCCCGAAATCATATGGCCATCATCATTATCATTATCATCCTTATCATTATCATCATCATCCTTCACCTGTGTGGAAAGCAACGGGAAGCTACCACACCTACACAATTCCCTAGTAAAGCTGCAAGCATAGCATGAAAATGCTATAATTGCAGTGAAGGACCTGCCTTCGGGCAGAATTACTATGGATGGTATATCAAGGTGTCCGGCTGAAAAATAGTTTAAAATACTCACGACATATTTCCTTAGACAATATAATATATAACCGTGTTTCATGTATACCCTTAATATTCCATTATATTTTAAACTCTCTTTACCAATACATTTACTTAATCAAATTATAGGTTATTATTATTACTAGTTTACTTTCTTTGCCTTGTCAAATCTATGTTGTGTAGCCTATACTTATTATGTATAATTAATCAACATGTAGACAATTCATAGTTGTTATTATATGTACATCCATCCATAGAATTTTTGTCCGAGGGCAGGTCTTTCACTGCAATCATAGCATGTTTATGCTATGCTTTGCAGCTTTACTAGGGAATTGTAGGTGTAGTAGTTTTCCGTTGCTTTCCACACCGGTGAAGGATGATGATAATGATAAGGATGATGATGATGGCCGGATGATTTTCGAGGACCGTTCGGCCGTAAGGCTCCTGACATTTATCTTACAGGTGAGGAAAAACCCCGAAAAAAATCTCACCCAAGAGCCTATCCCGACCGAGAATATTTCCATATATATGCAAATTTATTTATATAAAGAAGCCTGGTGACATGTAGGCATTATGAAAATTAACGACGTCGTTAAATAATACAAATAAAAAAAATACCTGACCAGAATCGAACATGGGCCCGCGTCGTCGGAAAACGAGCATCTTACCGATTGCTCCATTGAAGCGAACGGTACGAATGCAGCATGAAGAGAGACTTGTGCCATCCGCTTTATACTCAAACGAGTCAGAACATGTAACAACGTACTGGTGTGAATCGCTCTTCAAAACTCTAACTTTCCATCATCAGCAGTTGCTACATCGTTTTTATCAAAGGCTGTACATTTATAATATTTAATTTATAATTTAATGTATAACTTATTGTGAAGAATACGAGTAATATGTTTTCCTCTGATCGCGGTACCAACGCTATGCAGAGTAGACCATTGGTGGGGCTGCCACCTCAAAGCTTTAGGTCCAGCTTCTGGATGTACTAACCAAACAAAAAAGTAAAATCCAAGCAGCCGAGATGAAATTTTTAAGAAGAGTAAAAGGCTGCACTAGAATGGACCAGATAAGAAACGAGGATATCCGTGAAGAACTGCAGATCTACTCCATAAAAAGGAAGATATTTAACAACAAGATACAGTGGAAAGAACATGTAGAAAGAATGGAAGAAAGAAGATTACCAAATAAAATCTTCCATTATTTTCCAAGAGGAAGAAGAGATGTCGGACGTCCTCGGAAGAGATTGTCTTAGATCTATTAGTGAAGACGGAACAGGCAACTCTTGCCTAAACCAGGAAGTGAAGAAGAAGAAGATGTATAATTTAGCCTTGGTGAAGTGGAAGAGAAGACCTTATGGTCTTCCACATCAGGTAAAATAAATAAATAAATAAATAGAAATAAATAAATCATCACCCATCATATCACCGGGTCAGCGTAACCCGTCCTTCCAGGCGCCCCAACTACAGAAGTGGGTTATAATTACATCTGTTCCAGGAAAGAACACCAGATATGTTGAAATGACAACCTGAGGCACTGAATAAAAAATATGTGTATCATAATGGAATTGGATGCTGAATGGTTTTGAACTTTACTCAACGTCTAAAGTGGGTGTTCTTGTTAAATGTGACGTTGCTATTTAGACTTTAAGTTGTCCCACTTTAGAATGACATTTGAAATTGCATAAATCATGCTTGGTAGGGAATTGACGCGACATTCTAAGAGGGGAGACTAAATACTGCACACATAATGCTGACGATTATTTAGACCATTTAACTCATGCCCCAAATGCGATCAATGACCAATCACGTTTCAATGAATTTTCTTTACAACCAATCACAATCGTGTTTCACCTCGCTCTTTATCGAATTCTCTATACAAACTCCTGCTTTTGTGATAAAGAAAGCTCCTCCTTTTTACACGCTTTATATTAGCTTGACCTCTATCTATCTATGTAACGGAATCTTTCAACGATTTTCACCCACTTAAATCATTGGATCGACTTGAAACTTTGTATATTTGTAGAGGACCGTGACAATACAATAATTTCATATTTATTTTCTAAAATCCTGGCCACAATCATCAGAAAATAAAAAAAGTGTTTTTGTATCAATGTAACGGAATCTTTCAAACGCGATTTTCACCCACTTAGAAACATTGGATCGACTTGAAACTTTGTATACTTGTAGAGGACCCGCGACAATACAATAATTTCATATTTAGTTTCTAAAATCCTGGCCATAATCATCAGAAAATCAAAAAAAGTGTTTTTGTATCAATTTAACGGAATCTTTCAACGCGATTTTCACCCACTTAGAAACATTGGATCAACTTGAAACTTTGTATACGTGTAGAGGACCCGTGACAATACAATAATTTTATATTTTGTTTCTAAAATCCTGGCCAGAATCATCCGAAAATCAAAAAAATGAAAACTGGTATAATAGGTTGCGGACTTGTCGAGTTTTTAGTCAATCGTTGAAAGAGCTCAGTTGGTAGAACAGTGAACTCTTAGTGGTATATAATTTCAGTAATCCATACGTCGCTGGTTCAAATCCGGCTGGGAGGGTTTTTTTTATAGAAGAGTATTACTTTTAGCTCATACTACAATAGTATCGAATTTAAATATATTTACATTTTTATCTTATTCTGTAAAATATTAAAACTAAAAAA
Organism: Diploptera punctata; assembly: GCA_030220185.1. Lineage (NCBI taxonomy): Eukaryota > Metazoa > Arthropoda > Insecta > Blattodea > Blaberidae > Diploptera > Diploptera punctata. The sequence continues at coordinate 7,969 of JASPKZ010006342.1, read as the reverse complement.
TAAAAAATAAATAATAGTTTTAAAAAACTAAAAGAACACGCTTTATTAGAAAACTAAAAAATGAAAAATAATTTTAATTTCCAATACGCTTGGGATAAAATAAAGTGGTCAACAAAAAATCATCTCCAACTCATATAGAATAAAATTAGTGTTATCAACAAAAAGAAAATAATTTTACCATCAAAAGCGTGGGGTGCTTTTTATGATTTTTTACATTTTCTTCTTAGAGAGCTTACTTTTCCAATATCTGTTTATTATCAAATATATTAATTGATATAGAGCACCCCACGCTTTTGATGGTAAAATTATTTTTTTTTTATTGATATATCTAATTTTATTCTATATGTGTTGGAGATGAGTTTTTTTTGACCACTTTATTTTATCCCAAGCGTATTGGAAATTAAAATTATTTTTAATTTTTTAGTTTTCTAATAAAGCGTGTTCTTTTAGTTTTTTTAAAACTATTACTTATTAATATTATGAACAGGTCAGAGCATTATTTTGCTCTTCAACAAATACATTGAATATAACAAATAATGAACAGATTATTTCGAACTACACATTTGATAATTGTTTGTTCAATAATTGTGTTTTTAAATAATGATTTTACTGAGTTGTTTCCTAAAACATTACTTAATAACTTATAATGTTGTTTATAATATCCAGCTTGATGTGTTTCATTTTTTATCCACTAGGGTGCATTCTTGCAATATTGCGATCTTAGTGGGTTATCGCTGAATGTGATCTTATTTGTCAATAAATAATATGCTCATGTTGCAGTGAATAAACATAACCACACATTTCTGATTTGTTTTCAAACATCGCCTTTTACATTAGTTATATAAATATTTTAAAATACCGGTAACTATATTTAAATAGTGATCTTTAAGTAAACAGCTTAATTTTATTCATTACGTAGTCCTAACAAATGCCACTCTTGATTTCCAAAATCCTCTAGATAATTGGAAATCACTTGTGGCATTACTTATGATAATAATAATATATTAATTTTATCTGGCAGAGTTAAGGCCTTAAGACCTTGACATACCACTCAACTTGGTTAAAAAGTACAAAAAAAAATCCTTACATCTAAATTGTAATAATATATAAATGGTATGTCTACAATATATTTATTATTTACAAATTATTTTGCTTTACTCTAGATTTAACGATTGAAATATAAAATATGCAAGATAGAAAAAGTCAGTTAAAAATACAATTAATGATATAGATATATATTTAGTTTTTGAGAAAATTTAATTTTCTATCAACAAGTAATTGTATAAGCGTGACTTAAAAGTGTCAAGTGTGCGGCAACCCCTGATATGTTGTTGGAGGAAATTCCACGAAGGGGCATTAGATAGTGTGAAAGAGGTAGAATAAGACGTAGATCGTCATTATCGATCTGAAGGAAGAGTCGATCTATTAAAACCCATCACCATAAAACTGATCTGTTTGGGGAAACTCTGGTTACAAAGATATTACGAATTGCCCTGCGACTGAAATAACCTGTAGTCCACGATGGATGAATTATTCGGTTTCCTCCTCTTGAATAAACTAGAACCGCGGGTTCCAAGACTTGAGCCAATTTTGCCCGGTTGTTTTTAAGTTTTTAAGTAAAATTAGCTATTGCCTCTGCAGCGAACTTTTTTGGTCTATTTCAGCACTTGATTTTGTGCCAGGGGAAATCACAGAACACACTATTTGGAAATAATCGACCCCGGACCCTGGTCAAATTTTGACCTTAGTGTATGGAAAATCTGTTTCATATACAGACTTTTTTGAGTTCACAAAATAATGAATGATTAGCTCAATAGCAAGGCCTCCTCCGAGACAACACAACATTAAGACCAAACACACACATTCACACACGCTTTTAATATTAAACATGGCGAATATGAGTGATGATGATTATGATGGCAGATGAAATCGGGGGCCGTTTCAGCCATAAAGTGTCCTGACATTTGCGTTACAGATCAGGAAAAACTCTGGAAGACAAAAAACCATCTCCCAGAACACTTGTCCTGACTCAAAATCAAACTCGTGTATGATGCGTAGAAAGCATGCGACGCTTCTCTTGAGATTACGGCGGTTGTCGAAATGATTGTCATAAAGTTAGAATATTAAAATAAATAGTTACTTGGCAAGTACCAGCTCGTCCTCCAACCTAGGCTTAACCTTTAAAAAACCGTAGGCCTTTCAGAAACCAGCTTCCATCTTTAGCCAGAAGGAGTGTGATTACTACTGACTGTCGTTTTGTATTAATTTCACCCAGAGGATGTGATCCCTACTTAGGTTTTCGTTTCCAGGCCATTATTAGGCCGTGGTCCACCGGCCGTTCGTCTACTCGACGTTTCGTCTACTGCTGCGGTAACATCTTCCATGAATACTGCGGGTGCATCTCTGTGACACTCCCTCAACAGTCGGGCTGCAGACTGTTTGAGGAGTTCCAGAGAGCACGGATAGTATCTCCTGAGATGTCTACCGCTAGCAGTAGACGAAACGTCGAGTTAGAAGAATATACGATATGGGACCCACGGCCCTATATGCCCGGAGAGGACGAACCTACTAGGATCAAAGACGCCGGCAGTGAAAAGCTTACAGCTATACCATAAGCAATCAACAGAGGATTGTATGAGCTGGGTGTGTTGTTGTCCTTTAAAATTCAGTTAGTACTTATTTGCCTTGGTTATATAAAGATACAGTTCTTCTAGGATATTATTTTTGCGGATTTTCTGTCTTTGTGAATTATATGTAGGTTATTATTGCCATAAGTAAGTTTATGTTTTTTAGGACTATTTAACGAATAAAATTAGTGCTGTTTACTCAAAATAAGTTATTTAAATACAGTTATTTAAAAAAAAAATATTATATATATTAACTTAATGTATAACGGCGATTGTTTTTTGTTGAAAACACATGAGAAACGTTTGTTCTATTTCCTTTGTTCATCACACGTCAAACCAGATCATCTTTATTTATTGCCAAAGGAACGCAATACTGTAAGAATGTACCCTAGCGGAGTAGTAAAATGAAATACAATCAAACGTGTTATAACCCATTATATTTCATTTCTGATGTCCTCGTGATGTTAAATTATATTTTTTCTGGAACGTAAATTCCTGGGAAATAATACGTTTAAGAATGTGACAAACAGTGGTTTTTGTTTATTGTGATATATAATCAATATTACGAATGTTTTTTATCTATTATATCTTGCAAGCAGTATCTGTTTACATTCGTTGCACCATATATACAATCTGGTAGGCGGTATTTCTGGAGAGTCAGTCACTGCAAAAATAATGTCCTGATACTATTCAGAAAGTTAAAAAAGGAGGAGCTTTCTTTAATATGTATAAACTTATTTGATAAATTTTTAAGTGAAGCCACGACTGTGATTGGTTGTAAATCAAAATTCATTGAAACGCGATATGGTCATTTACTCCCATCTGGGGCATGATTTAAATTTGTTTTTATAATATATTAACATTCTTCTGTACGTGTGTACGTCACTGGACTCCTCCTAAACGACTTGACCGATTTTCTATGAAATTTTTTGTGCATTGAGGGAGGTCTCTGGATGATTTACGTGTCACAATTGGACCCGTCGTAAAAACATTAGTTGTAGGAGTTCGCCTGAAACATACAATTAAAAAATCGCTCTAGCAGTTCGCAGTTTTATTGTTTAACAACGAACCTCAGTATATAATTATTGAAGACAAATTTGAGGTATATATTGGCCAAAAACTATCGAAATCCGGCCGTTAGAAGTGTTGATTTTACCTGAATATCTGACATTAGAAATTAAACTCGGAAACCGCCATGGTTTGGTTTGTCGCAGTGTTATACACATATAATTAATCGATAATATTTTCATTATTTATGGGTAGCAGCGTACGCCGGTTATTACATAGTTGTATTATAAATTTGTTGGATATTGTTTATCGGATAGTATTTTCTCTCTCAGATATCTTGTAAAGCTGTATGGTAATAAATTGATGTTAATGTAACAATAGGCGGCTGTACACCCTGTACTTCGCTCGACACAGAACCATTAAGGGGAGTCACGATCTGTGAAAGACTTGGAGAGCTGATAAGAATAGCTGTTAGTTCTTCTTTCATTTAATTTATCGAGTTTTAATACTTGAATGTCACAATGTCACTTTTCTCAGATACCAGAAGACACTCAATATCCCTTATATTCAGAACATTTACAAATAACCATCATATTCCTCCTTTTCCAGACATTAGTTACCTGTTAACTATTTTATTTTACTCACAATATCAACAAACTGACCATTTATTCGATATTTAACCATATATTATCGATATACCTCTGCCGAGCTAAGTTGCAGTTGTAATATTAACCAAACTAGATATATGACTGCATTTTTCAATGGCTGAATAATAGTTTTTATCTTTGGGCGTGTAAGAAAATGTAGTTCGCTTCCAAACACTCGAATAAAGGAAATAAAATATTTATCTAGTACATGTCTTATAAGTTATATGATAGAATCTTAAAATGTATAATTACAATTTTCATAGGCCTACATTAAATAAGCATTGTTTATTTTTACGCCTGCGCAATGAAGGATACGTTGGAATTTTGTCATTGTTTTTCAAAATGGAAAAATGTCTGTAGAATTTCTAGAAACATACCGGAAAGAAAATAATTTGAAATAGCGGATAGAAAGAGATATTATTTTGAAATTTTCTAAACCAATTTAGTTGAAAAATATCTCCCACAATACCCATTCATGACTTTCAACTTACCCTGAACTTGGAAAAAAGCTATAGTCAGCCCAATCCCTAAAATGAAATTACCCGTAAACATCAAACGACTTTTGGCCTATCAGCATCCTCCCAGTCTTTTCTAAGGCCTTGGAGCGCATGTTTCATGGAAAACTAACTGATTAACACACATGACCAATTTCGATTCCACACCAATCAGGTTTTAGGACAGGCCATAGTACGGCAACCGCATCTTCTTAAAGTTACAGAAGATGCGCGGGAAAACAATGGACAATGGCAACATGATAATATTAACACCTTTGGACTTCAGTAAATCTTTCGTCTCTGTTGACACTGACATACTAATAGTAAAATTACGCGCTCTGAATCTTTCGGACCATACTGTTAGTTAACTGGCTTGGATCCATCCTTCATGATTGCCAGCAATGTGTATCTAATGCAGAACCTTCCTTATCTTGGCTATCTCTGAAGGGTGACATTCAACAAGGTCTAGTGTTAGGACCACACTACTGTGTCGCTATCTTATATTAATGACATATCCACCTTGTCTTACTTATTGTCGACATCATCTATTACGTCTGACGATTTGCAAATTTACATTCACTCCCATCCCGACGATGTACATGAAACACTAAAAGAATTTAAATAGTGATCCAGTCTCAATTTCACATCGGTCGACGAAACATGAACTTAAAAGTAATGCTGACAAGACCACAGTGCATAATTATAGGACATCGACGAATCCAAAGCATTCAAAATACGATAAATATTCCTACATTCTCCTAAATGATTGAGTAGAAAATATCCTACAGCTTCTAGTAGTGAAAAAAAAAATTGGGTATCTTATGGACCTACTACTTACTTAGAACTGGACAATCCACGAATGAATAATGACCTGGCAAGAATGTATTATCAATTCTTCACTTCCTAAAGAGGGTAAAAATTCCTTCCCCGACATACAACAAATTATTTGTACAGACCCTTGTTATGCCACTCCATTACTGCTACATTTTACTGACTAATCTGACAACTGATCTGAGAGACTACAGCGTGCTCTACGCGTGCATTCGAGTTATATCCATCTCCGCGTTATGACCAGGTGCCTCTTCATTTTTGGCCTATCATGTCTGCGTCTAAATGACAAAGACTTTACATTCACATGCTTTACTATTCCAAATTCTGCACACACATTTACCAAGTATTGTCAACGCGTTTTCAAATTGTATCCTCCATCACAATTTAGGAACATATCACAAGACTTCTTCTTTACTTTGATCAACTGCCATGACATGTCTATACTCTGAATCTTACACAATATTTATGACAGAGCATGGAACTCACTTCCTATTCTGCAGTGACTGTCAATTCACAATCTTTATTTAAATCCAAATTAACTGATATCTCAACTCGTCACATGAAAACATTAACGAATAACACCTTATTCCGCATTTTGTAAATATCATCTAGGAATTTTACTACTTAATTCATTTTCTATTATTTTGATTTTATTATATTCTGTGCTTTTGTTAGATTAGCTAGTATTAGATCACATCAGCATTGTCTTTTTTTAGTCTATATTTATAAATCCTAATTGAAATAAATAGTATTTTTTATCATTTTATGTTCTCTGGTTGAGTGGAGGAGGTCCTTCGGCCTTAACCCTGCCAGCTAAATAAAACTATTATTATAAATAATTTATAATATTTGTTACCTGCTGAGAAGGTACAGTGTACCGAAACAGCGTCACTAATTTATAATAATATGAAAACAATAAAACTCGTTTTTTATAATTAATAAATATGATTTTCACAAGTAAACACCAACTCATTGATTAAATAAATATGTTTGTATTTTTGCTTAGATCAGTTTGAACACAATTCATACTTTGTTAAATGTCGAGAGGTACGTGTACCGTAAACTCTTTCACTGAATTCTATAATAAATATGAAAATCAATAAATTACGTTTTATTTTATTAAATAATAAATATGGATTTTCATCATTAAACACCAACTCATTGATTAAATAAATATTGTTTGTATTGTTGCTTAGATCAGTTGGAACACAATTCATAATTTGTTAACATGTCTGAAGAAGGTACAGGTACCGAACAGCTGTCACTGAATTATATAATAAATTGAAAATCAAAAAACTATGTTTTATTTTTATTGAATTAATAAATATGGATTTTCATCAAGTAAACACCCACTCAATTGATTAAGTGAATACAAATTATGAATGAGGGCTGTGTTGAGATTTAAAAACTGAAGGAAGTATGAAAGGCTCGTTATTGTCCAATATTGAAGTTACTTGCTGATGTCTTATTAGACAGGAGGAGGGAGGTAGTTACCTAAACTATTTGTGAGATCCGCTCATAAAATTTCAATTCTCTTTGAGATTGCACTGTTGAAATGACACGCTCTGTCGCGCATTTGGTCGCGTCTTTAACAGTAACGGTCCACTGTAATCATCCAATCTGTTTGAAACAGGACTCCAGCCAAACATCTCCGTATTTTTATGTCCCTACCTAATCTCCATGTTCACCTTTCAGCTGCATAAGAATTCTTTCTGTAAAAATTATGTTTTGTCAACAAACTAACAAATTTCTCGTACAATTAACAAGGAATTTTAATATAATGGCACGCATTTTTAATTATATCAAACATTAAAATTATTGAATGTATTTACTTTATCAAATTACTTGTTTTCTAAACAGATTTTCACCGTCGAATTGGCGCTTTGTTTTATCAGAGTAAATTTTCATATTGTGTTGATTTGAAATTATATGAAGACTATGGAGTAGTCGTTATATATTTATTATTATTATTATTTTAATTATTATTATTATTATTATCATAACCTCCAAATCTACTAAAAGTAGAGGAATTACACACAACACTATTGAAATACAGAACAAACTGGAACGAACACTAGCAAGAATTGACTCAGACAGAATTCCCAAATCACATATACGTATTAACGAAGAAGAGAAGAAAGTTTGGGAAGACCAACGAAAAGATGGAAAGAGCAGCAGTTTGGAGCTGGACAGGCTAGGAGAAAGCCTAAACGCGTGACAAAGAATAATATTAATTTTATATTCTTATTTATTATTATTTATTATTATTATTTCATAGGCTTACACTCTTATTTGTGGAACCAATAATAATACCCAAGATATTAAGGACCTGGGTTTATGTTCAAAAATTATTATTGGACTA
>JASPKZ010006341.1:100000-129751 GCA_030220185.1 Diploptera punctata | reverse complement strand
AACAAATTTAGCCATAAACATTTTATTTAGGTACCAATAAACATTTGCAGGGCCAGCCCCAGATACAGGCTGTGACCCGAGCTCTTAATGTAAGGAGACACCAGAATAATGAAAACTTTATATTATCTATTTAATAAAGTACTGATATTTTGTAGGAAAAGTTATTTCTAGATGTTTGGAAAACTTTATTTATTTCACAAAATTGAATATCATAATTAAGGTGCTTAGAATTGCAAGGGCATATACAAAAAAGAGTAGTTTTGAGAAAAATGTATTTTAAAGTTTCACAAACTTTTTTCTCTATATCACGTGACGGAGCATATCCGTCAATGCGAAGAAGTTAAATATTGTGTTCTGTAGTGATTTACAATTCAAATGAAAGAAGAAGGTTCAAAGTTTATATTGCAATAATTTAAAAAAATGTGATTTTTGTTGATATGCCCTTACTATTCTAAGCGCCTCAATTGAGGCAGTTAGAAGTAAAAAGATGCGACCTTTTTGCAAAAAACGAGTTTGGTGCATAACTGCATTCTTGAAGTATGATTTTATTTAGTGACATAGAGATATAAATGTGTGCATCAGGAGTAGATAAAGAATTATTGTTATAAATTTCAGTTGCCTACCTTTTTCTTACACAACTTCAAGTTTAAACCTGTTTTTCTCAATCCTGTAAAACTTTCACTTACATCCCTTTGCTTCTAACTGCCTCAATTAATAATTATTTTATTTAAAAGAATTAAAACTCAAAGAAATGGATGGGATTAGGAAAATGGGGCATAAATATCATAAATGGCCCTATGTAAGAAACTTACTTGTTCAGCTCTGATCTTTAGAGGAAAGGAGAAACCAAATTTAAGACCAATAAACTAGAACTTACCCATCAGATCCTATAAAATTACTTCAAAATACATTTGTTTATTCAGGAAAATTAATAAATTATAGTCTTTTTTGACTTAAGTTTTCATGGCTGGAATTAGTATGATGATCTTATAGTAGATTTCCAGGCAGTTGGCCGTGGTCTTGAGGCTTGTAGTTCCCCAACGTTTGACCAGAGACTGTGTCTCTTGAGTCTCAAGACAACCCTCGAGGATGCTGGCAGATGCAGTCTCTGGTGAAACATCAGGGAACTACAAGTCTCAAGACCATGGCCAACAGACAGAAATCTACTACAATATGGTCTTTTTATTTTTAAAGATATTGGTTACAATTAAAATAACTAAATGCAAATTCTGCTGTAGAAATTTACAATGAAAATTAATGTTATATACACCTTTAAGTTTGTATGGAAAAGTGTATCTGTTTAAAGCAATAAACATTTGAAATCATATGTCCCAACTGTTAATTTCCTTCTGAAAGAAGTTGCATCCCTCAAAATTTCCTCACCTGATAATTCCATCTATTTAAACCAGGATCAGTTGGATCCAGGCAGAAATATGATAACCCGAGACTGGAGAAACAGTGCCATTTTGATCAACTATGAAATTTAGTGTTATAAGGGAGAAAAGTATATGAATTGGCTACTTACACAGTACTCAAGACAATGTTAGAAGATTTTCTGTACTGTTTCAAAATTACATAGATAAGTAATATTAAAAGTATCCCATAAAATGTTACTTTACAACATGATAATTATATGCATCTATTTTGTAGACCTCAATTAAATTAAGATCTACCTTTTTTCATAGTTAAATATGAAATTATGAGGTTCTTCTGGTAGGCTAAGGGCCTTCTAGGCCAGGAGTGAGAGAGTATTCATGAAAAATGAGTCATTATTTATATCTTACCTCATAGTTTATGTTTAAGAAAACAAACTATAAGGTAAGATATAAAAAATGACTCATTCTTCATAATATCTACCTACATCTACAATGGCATAACAGCCCAATGTTGGCCCTTAGTCTCTCCTTCGTTAGGAGTTACTAGACTAAGTTAATTTAGTTACCTTTATTTCCCGAAGATGTCATGAATGACATATGGTCAACGTACCGAACCAATCACACATCTAGTAGGCAACTAAAGTATTACTAGGATGGATAAGGCTTCTTTATTTGGGCTTATGAATCTTTTACGAGTCTGAAAATTTTCAAACTCAGGACCCAATGGCTTAAAGTGCCTATAGGATGACTTGCTCCTTGGATTTTTCAATCCTAAAAAAATCCATTGAACCCGGCTGGGTTTGAACCCATGACCCTTGGGACCAGAGGCAAGGAACATAACCACTAGTCTACTATGGCCAACTAAATGATCAATCATAGATATAGTGAGTAATTAAAGATTTTTTTTGTGCAATGGATAATACAAGGGGGCACGCCGTAGCGTAGTGGTTAAGGCACTGAGCTACAAGCCGGAAGGTTGAGGGTTCAAGTCCCGTTGGGGTCAGGATTTTTTAAACTGACCCAAACCCTCTGGCGGCACTATGGCCCTGGGGTCGACTCAGCCTCTAACTGAAATGAGTACCAGACGCTTGTTCTGGGGGTAAAGGCGGCCGTCACGCAGGGCTGACAACCCGGCTGACATAAAGTGCCGATTGTCTAGAAAAAGTGGGAGCCTTAACCTCGTACTACCCCAAGGGCCTCCGGGCCTGTTGTGGGATCACTTTACTTTACTTTACTTTACTTTACTTTACTTTAATGGATAATACAATGTACTGACCAAACTACATTTCCTGGTTATTGTAGTGCATCTATATATCCACGTTAATATACCCCATAGGTTACGAACTATTACATTTCTGTTTTTTTTTTAATTATTTTTGATTACATCTCATGCTACCAACCTATCACAAGTTGAGTAATTCCATTAGATGAAATATTTCAAGATTAGGCAGAGTAAATATTGTCAGCTTTTTAAGTGTAAAGTTTGCAATTCTGATCTATCCATAATTCATAGCTATCTTTATAATGTTAATATTATGTCTTTTAGATTATTTCTATCTCAATTCTAATTTTTTTTGTTATTTATCATACTTTCTTTGCACCAAAAACCACATTAATATTCTTCAGCTTGCTAATCACATTCAGCAATAATATAATTTCCACATTTTGCTGTTTATTTTTAATTACAGTAAATAGATGATTGTGGTACAATCCCCAGTGCCACCTAACCTAACCTGGGTTAGAGACAAAATGTGTTGTATGGGGATCCAATTGGCCAAAATGAACATTAAAATTTGAAACTTTTGCAGCATTATGGTAATTAATTAAAACTAAAATTTTAGCATTTAAAGGACATGATACCTTAAGAGCAAAAAATAGTAATTGATGATAACATTTTAGAGCAAGTGAATAGTTTTAAATATCTAGGTTTCAATTTATCATGTGTTAAAATTGAAGATATTAATGACAAAATTAATTAATTTAATTTAATGTTTGATACTATTAAAAGAACCCTTAAAAACAGAAGAAAGAAGAAGATACGGCTCAACTGCACTTCTACTAGCGGGCTTGATTTTTCAGTTATATTGTTGTAAACTATAGCTCTTCTTTTGTATTTACTAACATTATTTCATTTTTTAAACTTTTTGAAACAATTTTTATAACATTATTAGACAATTTTGAAGTATTTATTTAAATATGCAAATCACAATATTATGACACTGTTATACAATATTGTGATGCTAACTGCTATTTTCTCCACAGAGTATATTACTTAGTCTATGATTTTTCTATCGCTGTTTTGGGTTATCGCTGGTTGGATCAGCGTTAGGGAGTGATAAGTAAGTGTACACCTAATTTTAATAAACGTTTGGTAATTTTAATATTATTAATATATTTTTTAACATAGATTTGGGGATTTATTGCAAATATTGGTCAATTAAATTTCATAGTGACGGATAGTAATCGAGGATGATAATCGATATGTGTTTTGGTTGTGGGTTATCGCTGGCTCTATGAACTCCGGCGCATGCGGACTCTTGTTCTATATTCCACGCTAGTTTAAGTGCAGTTTTCCCGAAGATACTTTATAAAATATTCCTCACGATATGGTAAGGCATTGTAAATGATAAATCTTTCTACACATTTATTTTATATACAAATACATTAAAATGACTACAGTGATAAGACCACCAATATCTGAACAAAGCTTTCTGTAAGTAGATGCTAGGAATCAATTAACATAAATATTAGTCTGCCATTTAACCTTCAACTTCATTATTAGCATCTGTGATAATTTATCAGATTTAAATTAGATCCTCATATGTCGGTTCTTAATCAAAATAATTTGGTAATTATTAACATAACCAAAATATGACCTAAATAATTACCTTCGCTAGACAATAATGACAAATATAAGGTCAGGGCATCGACTTTCTAAGGTCGATGTGTTAGGTATAATTATTTTTATTAGTTTTTAAATATAAGATCAACATGTGCATCCAAAGAATCTGGTAAATAATGGATTCTGCATACATAAAGAAATCAGTATACAGAAAAGAAAATGTGGAAAACTCTAGTTTGATTTACAGCATAAATTTTCTAAGTTCTACAGAATAACAGTGTGCATGCACAAACATTTATTGAGTTGACGCTAAGTGAAACCACATTTACACTAATCTGATATACACTAACTTGGGAAAAACTGCACTTAAACTAGCATAAAATATTTTCAAAGTCCTATAGAACAATAGTGCGCATGCACCAGAGTTTATAGAGCCAGCAATAACCCACAATCGAACCACATATCGATTATCATCCTCGATTACTTTCCGTCGCTATGAAATTTAAATTACCAATATTGCAATAAATCCCCAAATCTATGTTAAAAAAATGTATTAATAATATTAAAATTACCAAACATTTATTAAAAATGGGTGTACACTTACTTATCACTCCCTAACGCTGATCCAACCAGCTATAACCCAAAACAGCGATAGAAAAATCATAGACTAAGTAATATACTCTGTGGAGAAAATAGCAGTTAGCATCACAATATTGTCTAACAGTTTCATAACATTGTGATTTGTATATTTAAATAAATACTTCAAAATTGTCTAATAATGTTATAAAAATTGTTTCAAAAAGTTTAAAATGTTGGATAATGTTAGTAAATACAGAAGAAGAGGTATAGTTCACAACAATATAACTGAAAAATCAAGTGCTAGTAGAAGTGCAGTTGAGCCCTAACTTGTCCCATCAGAATGTAACAAAAATTAAGTTATTGAAATATGGTGTGGAATGAATTGTAAATGTCGGTAACACCGATTCCATTGACATCTTGTGGAAGTTACATGAAGCATTCGCGCATGCGCACTGCAGTTCTTTAAAACTTTAAGAAATCATAGCTTACATAGATAGATATTTAATAATATTGTAAAAATGCTGTAAAAGTATTGTAAAGCGTTCTAAATGATATAAAATGTTAGTAAAGACAGAAAAAGTGTGTAGAACAATAGAATTACAAGAATGTAGTAAGGAAAATCAAGTGGAAATTAATCTAAAGTTGAGCCGTTTACTGAATATACTACAAAATCTGCATGCCTATTGTGATCATATTATGAATAAATGGCATAAGAGTGAATATTTGAATTAAATTGAAAATACATGAACTTACCTTGTTAGTTGTTACATTCTGTAATGAGAAGCAACAAAACAGAATATATGTTCGAAATAGGCATCATTAAATTGTATTCGTGCTCACTTCTTGTTACCAGCTTTGGGTATTCTGCGAAACGACGCTTTCACTGAAGCACTGACATAAACAAATAACTCACCTAAAATCATTTGGCATGTAAATACTTTATATGATCAATATATAATAATATTAGGCCTATATTGTACTTAGGTCCTCTTATCGATGTTACAACAACGAGAATAAAAACGTAACTAAATGTCTGCGATTTTGAATTTGTAATTTATTATTATCAACGCTGACGTTCATCTACATTACGTTAATAAAAATCGATACTGGTATATTATACAGAAGATAACAGTTGCAATATTTAATAAATGTCTGTAATTCATAAATTGAAACCAGATCCACGTGCATTTAATGAAAATATTGCAAATCTGTATTACAAAGAGAAGTCTTGCAAAAATAAAATTAGTGTGTGTTCAGGTGAACTTCCATCCCGAACTAGCTACAGTAAGGGTTAATATAGCTAAAATGCCGTTGATAAGCATGACGCTCTCTCTGGATGTAACAAAAACTGAATGAACGAGCATGCTAACTTAATACGCTGCTTTACTTCATGGCAATATACTTATTGCTATAAACGTATTACTTATTACTACCACACAAAGTGTCGACACAGAGCTAGAATTTCTTCCAAAATTGAACGCTATAAGAGCGTCTTCTTTTTACACCTTCTTCTTAATAACAGTCCCTACTCTATTCACAGTCTTTAACCCTTAAATTAGTAATGTATCCTATAAAATACAGCAGTTAGTTTAATTTATTTAATGACTTAGATAAATCAGAAGAAAACGAACAAAAATAAATCTAATGTGTGTCTAATTATTATACAATATACCTAATAATAACAGCTATACAAGATTCCGTTTATATGCGGTCCGCCATATTTAAATAACTTATACGATAAATTTCTGTTTTATCAATTTAAAGGTTAAGAGTCACACAGTGCAGCAAATCGTAAAGTCACAAAAACTTTTTTCGAATATGTAGGCGTTCTTTATGTATTTCGACTTCCTGAATTCGAAAATGATACTCAAAAACATCGTATCATCCACAGTTTTTGCATAAATAGCATATTTTGCAGTAATGATACCACATAAGGAAGTAGTAGGCCTACATATATAGGCCCTATGGCACATGCAGAAGTAGAATTCAACTTTAAAACAGCAACATATTGAAATATACACACAGTAAACTGATGTGTACAGAGAATGTGGTACAAAAGAAGCATGCCGTGCTTTCTTAGTTGGCATGGTATGGCTCCTGCTTTTTTTCTTATGAGGAATATCCATGTGCTTAGGGTGATGCATCCAGCAGTAGTCTCCCATCATCCGAACATCCCAAGTTCCCTGGTATCCTTGTTCCATCATGTCCTTGATATCCTGATAGAATCTTTCATCCTGTTCCTCAATTACAGCACCCAGGTTTGGAGGAAAAAAGTCAAGGTATGAATTAAAAAATATATAATTTTAAACTCATTGAGCATCCCAGCATTTTGAATGTCGTCAGCATGTTCTCACTCTGGGATACGATGTTTCCAAGAAGTTTTGAACCACACACTTAAAGGAGTCCAAGATTCTCGCTCCACGGCATTCATTAAATGAAGGAAATCTTCATTTAGTATTAGTTTCCGAATATCGAATATCTTTCAACTTAGCATCTGACAGTTTGAGGAACTTGTTAGGTACATAGATATTTGAAACAGTTGCCATATTTAGGTAATGCCTTGACAAACTGCTTCATCATACCTAGTTCGATGTGCAGAGGGGGCAAGAATATTCTGTCTCTTTCTACTAGAGGATCACACTTGATATTTTTGTCCGCTGAAACCAATTTCAACCTTCGGGGTCGCTGATTTTTTCTCCCAATGTTTGTCAAGAGCCCGACTGCCCCATTCACAGAAGAAACAGGGAAATTTTGCATATCCTGATTGTTTTCCTAGAATCGTATCCAAGCTTTCAAATCACCAAACACCATCCAATTATTGTGATCCTCATATTGATTTGTGCAAAAACTGTGGGTGATACGATGTTTTGAATATCATTTTCGAATTCAGGAGGTCGAAATACACAAAGAACGCCTACATTTTCGAAAAAAGTGTTTTCACTGTTGCATTGTGTTATTTGCAGTTCATAACACTTTTTTTTAATCAATGCCACCACATTGTCATTACGAATCTCTGGTATTCTCTCTGGCATGGCATACTTGTAACCCACTTCTGAGGTTGGGGCGCCTGGAAGGCGGGATTACGCTGCCCCGATAATATGAGAGGTGATGATAATGGTAATAATGTGCCAGGAGAGGCCTCAATCCATTTTTTTCGATTTGAATGTATTTGTATGAGGTAGGCTACTTTCTAAATTCAAGCCGCACACTTGCAAAGATTCCCCAGCGCTTTATTGATAGTCATAGCGAACGCAAAGGAATATTGGAAATTGAAGACGTTTGAAATCGAACATGCGCGTATTCGAATGCAACGTTGTATCATAACTTCAGGTCAATCGACCGACCAATTTTCGACTTTTGCGAGCACAAACATAAGCAGGCCGAAATATAATATATAAAAATGAATGTTTGTTTGTTCGTACTTTATGCGATTGAGATGGGGTTATTTTTGCAAAATCTTCAGGAGATTTCCGGGATGAAGATATCCTATAAGAGAGTTGAGATATTCAACTCCTACACCCTTAAAAAACACCCTTTGTACTGAAAAAACGTGAAAAGGTCCCTTTTTTACCCTCAAATGGCTTATGCTTCCTAAACCATAACAAATACACAAAATTAATGTACACAGAAATGAATATCTCAAAAAAACTACAACAAAGTCCGCGACAGCATATGTTTATCTTTTACAGATAACACACAATAGCCATTTTTGTCTTTCATTGGTGTCAAGGAGATCGGGATAAGTATATTCCCGGGCAAGACCTTCATCCGATTGTCATGGGGCTTTTTGCAAAATGTTTAGGATTTTCCCGGGAAGGTTATAGGTTGTAAGAGAGTTTTAATGCTCAAGCCCTCTTCACCCTTAAATATCACCTTCTGTAGTGAAAAAACGTGAAAAAAATGTCGCTTTTTGTAAGTTTAAATGGCTTATGCTGCATAAACCATAACAAATATACACACTTATTGTACACAGAATTGAAATATCTCAAAAAAACTTAACAGAAAAGTCCGCGATAAGATATGTTTATCTTTTAAGGTAACTCACCATTTTTGTCTATCATTGCTGGCAAGAAGATCGGGATAAGTAGATTCCCGGGCAAGCATAGCAGCGCACGGCGGGTATTTTTTATGGATAACTCAAAATAACGAATTTTGTCTTTCAGCTCATTTAATCCAAGTACATCGGGATGCGTAGATTCCCGGGCAACGCAGAGTAATCAGCACGGGGTATCTAAAAATAATAACGATATAAATTTATATTTATTTTTCCTTTTACTTATTCAACTAAATGCAAAACACATTACCATTTATTTAGGTGTAACAACACACGCCGGGTATTAGCTAGTATTATAAATATAGGCCTAAATAAAGATTATGTAGGCCTATATGAGCGACCAGAAAGCCTTCCAGGATTGGGCTATATTTCTTTTTATTTATTTTTCCATTCTTTGGCTGTATGATAGACTGTCTCTCTTACATATTTGTCCATATATCGAATCTCTGTTCCCATTATTTTTGTAGGATTTTGTGTCCTGTTTGGCAATATTTTGTTTTTCTGTAGTTTATTGAAAGGCCTACGGAGTTGTTGGACTCGTTTAATTCCAGAAGCGTCTATCGTAGTTCGTTGGTGACCGTGATGCTGAAATACTAATGAAATTTCTGTGAAGTAGTTTATTTTGGCGAAATTAATTCGAAATTCGAAAATTTGATAGTTGTGTGAGGATAGTAAAACAATAATTAAATTAATAAATAATATTTAATAATGTCAAATATACACAAACATATTTGAAAACATGCACTATTCCATGATTCAGTTCACTATGTTTTACTCTTATAGAAATTGAATATAAAATATAACTAAACTATACATAGTAGGCTTACGTGTCTATGCGATAAGCATAATGCAATTAACTTACGGCCATTAATATTGGAACAATGGAGAATATTGTATGGGGAGCATATACAAGATATACATTTTAATATCACCGTATTACACTGTCTGAATATTGCAGTATTTGTTTCGTAGCAGGAATAATCAGTATTACTGTGCATTGCAGAAGCATGGGAATGATATATTATTCTCCAGAAACCCGAAGAAAAGTTTAAAAAGATATAGATACTCATTTTTGTTGTGCTTAATGAATTTCTAGGAGGGGAATAGGTTTTTTTTATAATGTTCCTGAATTGAGATTTTGCCAATTATAATTTTATTTCCACGTTTAATGGGTTCATAGGGTTCAAAATATCCCGCGCCATAGCCGAATGGTTAAAGAAAGATTCTTTGTCGCAGAACTACGGGACTACGGTGATTCGAGTTCCATTGGTGGAAGAAATGTTTTCATGGAATTTCGACTAGTATGGGACCAGTGCCAACCCAGCAGCGTGAGGAATTTGGGTAGTTACAATAAGTAGCGGCTCCGAGTTGAGAAAACCAAGTATAACAGCTGGGGGACACTACATGCTGACCACATGTCACAGTGGATGTGAGGCCAGCAGCCAGGCGGTAAGCCAAATGCCTTCTAGGCCTGTCGCGTCGTGGAGTTGGAGAGGAGTCAAAATAAGTTTTCATAAGTAATGCCAGGAGTGATTTCCAATTTATCTAGAGAATTCGGAAATAAAGAGTGGCATTTTTAAGGACTATTTAACGAATAAAATTAAACTGTTTACTCACAAATCATTATTTAAATATATTCATTATTTAAATATATACTTTACAAGAAAATGTCATCTATACTTTTTTGTCAGTTGTGTACCGATAACGTAGAATCTAAGAGGAAAATTTAATCCATCAATTATTATGTTGTGTACAGTAATTTTTATCCGTTTTCTGTGACTGACTGACCATAACTTACAGTTAACAACTATAGGACACATTTAAGGTATATAGAATATTAGAATCCAATTAATATTGTTTAATTTACGACCAAGGAGGACCAAAGTATGGTTTAACAAAATATTTTGTGAATAAAACGAATTCATACGACCAAATCATTAAAAAAGAAATTGGTAAAATTTTGCGTATTTTTTCAGGTTTGGAATATGACAAGTTCTACCGCTATTATTACATTAAAATAATGCACATTTGAAACATTTTCTTATAGAATTATAAAATTTGACATTTACAGATAGGCCTATATATTACATCAACAGAATTATTTCTGCGTCAGTTTCAAAATTTTCTCCTCGGTATGACATTTTCATGGAATCGCTCTATAGTTATTTTAAAATATTTATAGCCTATATTTAATGTAAACGGGGATATTTGAAAACAAATGAGAAACGTTATGTTTCACTTGTTTATCACTGCAACCAGATCATAGGCCTATTATTTATTGCCAAAGGATCGCAATATTGTAAGAATGCACCCTAGTGGAGAGAGAAAAAAAAAAGAAACATCAAACTATATATTAATTAATTTCTGATGTCCTATGATGTAAATATGTCAATTATATTTTTCTGAACGTTAACACCTGGGAAAAATACGTTTAAGAAAATGCAAACAGTGGTTTCTTTTTTTGGTGGTATAATCAATTGCTACACATGTTTTTAGGCCTATATTATCTCCCGCAACCACGATGAGGTTACATTCGTGCATTATATATGTATGTATATATATATATATATAAGTAAAGTAATCCCACAACAGGCCTCGGGAGGCCCTTGGGGTAGTAGGAGGTTAAGGCTCCTACTTTTTCTAGACAATCGGCACTTGATGTCAGCCGGGTTGTCAGCCCTGAGTGACGGCCGCCTTTATCCCAGAACAAGCGTCTGGTACTCATTTCCGTTAGAGGCTGAGTAGACCCCAGGGCCATAGTGCCGCCAGAAGGTTTTGGTCAGTTTAAAAATCCTGAACCCACCGGGACTTGAACCCTCGACCTTCCGACTTGTAGCGCAGTGCCTTAACCACTACGCCACGGCGTGCCCCATATATATATATATATATACAATCTGGTAGCCACGCATTGTCATTGCAAAATAATGCTATGACCTATTCAGAATGTTAAAAAGTAGGAGCTCGATTTTACAGTGATAAAATTAAAGTGATAAAATCGAGATGAAAAACGACTGTGATTTGTTGTAAATAAAAAATTATTGAAATGTGATTGGTGGTTGACTCCCATTTGGGGCATGAGTTAAATAGTCAAGAAAAAAATAGAGCGAGGCTTTTATGGGCAGAATATGTGGCATAAATGCGGAATGAAAGGTAGCATGGAAACTTCTTTTAGGAAGTCAGGAGGGAAAACTGCCAGTAGGTAGGTCATGAATTATATAGGAGAATAATATTAACCATGGTTTGAGTTTGGTGAATTATACAGGGGATGATTGTAAAACATCAGCTCAGGATACGGATCTATGGAGAGTTTATATCCGCCCGTTCATGAACTTCTGGATTAGATAGTGCCAACGAGTTAATTATGTGTATTTTTGGTTAGTATAAACGAAGTTTTAATTTAGGATATATAAATTAAATTATATATTCTGAAAAATACAGACTACAGGTACAGCCACGTATCCCTTACACCATCGTTTCCTAACCTGTGGTTCGGGAACCCCCGGGAGTTCGCAAAATATTTCAAGGGGTTCGTCAAATCTTTTCCGTAATGGCGGGTTTCGAGGTTAGGCCTATTATTGTTTCCTTCATTTCTGTGGCATTGTCATAATGATGATGATGATGATGATGATGATAATAATAATAATAATAATAATAATAATAATAATAATAATAATTGTATTGTACTGTAAGCCTATGTTTTCCCTTTACAGAGATTTAGGCGCTCTCCCCCTACAGGGAAGAATTTTAACCATACTAATTTAGTTACACTTGTTTTCGTATAGATGTCATTTTGAGTGGTACGTGGTCAGCGTTCCGCCTCATACTAACATCTAGGAAACCAAGGTAGTACTAGGACGGGAAAATTCGGTAAATTTTGCTTAGAGGCCTTTTCATTCAGGCTTAAGGATTTTTTACGAGCCTGAAAATCTTCAGACTCGGGACCCATGGCTTAAAGTCCCTCCCGGAGGACTTGCTCCTTGGATTTTTCCGTCCTAAAAATCCATCAACCCCGGCCGGGTTTGAACCCGCGACCCTTGGGACCAGAGGCAAGGAGTATAACCACTATAATAATATATACAGACATTCATAGTGATATTAGAAAACGAAGGTTAAAATTTTATGGCCATATTAAACGAATGAACTCAAATAGGCTTACAAAACAGATAATGGAATTCTACGAAAACAGAAGTAAAACTCCAGTGGATACTATGAAGTGGATTGATGAAGTCAAAAAGGACTTAAAATTGGCAGGAATTACTAAAGAAGATATCCCAAACAGAGATATATTTAAAATTAAGGTGAATAAGTGGCAAGTTGACCAATGGGACAAACCGAAGAAAAAAACTGGAACAACTTGGACAGATAATAGAAAACAAGCTCATAGCAATAGATTGAAAGAAATTAGGGCTCAAAGGAAACGCCTCTAAGTACTTTGCGTAGTTCTACATGGGCTCATGCGCAATAAAAAAAATTTATTATTATTGTTATTTTAAAATTAAATTAACCCTATAATGCCCCTTGTTACACATGTGTAAGATCGGGAATTTATCACATTATTTCCACAATAAATTAATATTTAGCGCGACCACCTAATTTACAGTTATGTAACAACGTTAGGAATGTATTTCATTTTGCTACAACTAGGCCTACACGTTGTGTAACTTTTAAGCCGTAACTAAAGTAACTTTAGGTTTTAACCGTTAAGGGTTAAGTTAATTTAAGGTTATTAAACTTTATGCTTGAAATTAAATGTTATGCATGTCTACTGTATGTATATTTAAAAGTCAGTGGTTCACCCAACTCAGATCGTTGTGGAAAGGGTTCGCGAGTCGAAAAAAGGTTGGGGACCGCTGCCTTACACGATATGACCTATTATATTCCGGAAATAAATGAAAATAATGTGGGGGGAAAAATGATTCCAGCCGACAGCAACGAAATATCTAGTTTTCTTTCGAGGCGGTGTTAGCTAACTATAACGAGAATTTAATTATTGTTTTTATTATAAATGACAAGCCGTAAAATTAACTACATTACAATATCGAAGAGGCAACTGACATTACATTAGTGCACTGCGAGCAATAACCAGAAACATGATCCCAGCCAAATATATTGGCAACCCACCTCCTTTCCTTATGACTAGACAGAACTAATGTATTACTGGACCACAAAACCCGAAAAGCCATCCCTTTTAAATTAGTGTATAAGTAAGGAAAGTGTAAAGTAAGGAAAGACAATCGAAAGGTGGCATTTCGCTTTACAGTAGTTCGGAACCACAGACATAATAGAAAGCGGTTTCAAACCGATCAGGAATAAAAACAATGGTTTATGCTGTTTGCTAAAATTTAAATTTATGAATATTAAGTTATTATTATTATCGCTACAATATCTTTGCTAACGACCAGCATATCAATGAAAAGCCAAGAGTCGCAGCTGTTTCATGGCTTAAATTGATCAGAAAGCTACGTTGTTATTACGTCGTAACCTATAATATCCCATACTTGGCATTTAATATAAGAAACAACTTTTTCAGTGCTTTTCATGTTATATAATTATTTTTACGTAAACTAAGAAGGTAACTGTCAACCATTGCATGATGAAACTTACCTTGAAAATTCTCCCAGAGAACCATTGTGGTGTACCAAGGCCGTGTCAAAAAAAATTATAAAAAATCTGCCGCTTTAAACTATAAGGCACAGAAATCGAAACCAGAATGCAGCACTGTACGGAGCAGATGGACTCCCTGCTTGAGTAAGACGGAGTGGAGTGGAGTGAAGCGGGACGCGGCGCGGACGTAAGGTAATGATGGTTACCCAATCTACTAATTCAGGAGTTGTATTACTTCCCTGTAGTTTAAATGAGAGATTTGACGATGAATTTTAGTACTTTATAGTTAGAAATAACTTTTTTTACACGGCCTTTGTTCATCACAATGCTGCTCCAGAAGAAATTTCAAGGTAGATTTCGACATGTATTGATTGAATTTCTTAGCCTCGTTTCGTGATGGAGTCACTGTTTTATTTAAGACTGCCCATACATCCAACTCTTTATTCAAAATGCAGATTGTGTATGTAAAGTTGTAACACTGCTTTTTATTTATACGCTTGATATTTTAGATTCCGTCATTCGGTCAAAACTCAGATCGCTTTGTAATGAAGAACTAGATTTTCATTGTCATAAAATCAAAGACTTGCAGATAATTAATCAAAGATATTGCGGCGATAATATGCGATTGCCCTAAGTTCTTCGATCAAATCAATTTAGATAATAAATTAATCAACACTAATAACATTGGAATAAGGGATCACTTTTCGAAAATGTCAATTTCGAGCTCCATGAAGTCTACAACTATTAATGAAGTTTCATCCCGTGACTGCCATGTACGTAAATCTCACACTTTTGAATATCAAGTCGTTGGTATATGGAACTTTGCTGAAACTGAGGAGAAACTGGTCAAGTCCTAGCTGCCTATACCAACATCATTATATCTGAGAGAATGTGAAACAATGTAATGTTGCGATGTATCTATCGATGTCGGTAGTCTCCACTTTGAATGAAACGTTATGAGTAGGGGACAGATTTACATGACATGTCATATCTTTTACACCTTTATTTTGAGTCTGGACTAAGTAAATAACATTTGGTATACGGAACTTTGCTGAAACCGAGGATAAACTGGTCATCCATTCCTAGCTGCCAATACCAACACCATTATATCTGAGAGAATGTGAAGAAAATGCAATGTTGCAATGTATCTATCGTATCGATATTGGTAGTCTCAACTTTGAAATGAAACGTTATGAGTTGGGGACAGATACCTATGACATGTCATATCTTTTACACCTTTATTTTGAGTTTGGAGTAACTAGATAACATTTATATATGGATATTCTTAAGAAACTGTAGCGATTTTTATTGTGTCAAATTTCCCGCTTTTTTTTTAGATTTTTGGTCACATTTGTTCTAATTTCTGTAATAAAGTAATATTTTAATCACATTTCAGGGATATTCATAAGTTGTCCAACATACTGCATGCAAGTCGAGGTCACTTGTTCGAAGGTGGCCTTTTTATTTTTGAAAATTTCTTGAAAGACCAGACCATTACAACCCACTGTAGGGCGCAAAGTTGGAAAATGTATATGAGTTATATAGGTATTATGATGAATATTTAGCGACTTTTATTGTGTCAAATGTTCCATGTATCTATATTTTTCATCATATTTGTTCTAATTTCTGTAATAGAGTCTATTTTAGTCATATTTCGGGAATATTTATAAGTCGTCAGCCAAGTTTAAATAACCAGCATATTGTATGAAAGTCTCAAGTCGCAAGGTCACTTGTTCGTAGGTTGCCTTTTTATTTTTGAAAAATTCCTTGAAAGATCGGACCGTTATAACCCCCCCCCCTTTCACTGTGTGGTGAAAAGTTGGAAAATGTAATTGAGTGAGCAATTAGTATAAATGTTTAATAGATTCATTAAATTATGAGGTCATATTTTTCGTCTTTTCAGATCGTATTTAAATTTTTAAGGCCATAAATGAATTAATCTACGGGTTCAATAGCGTCAGTGAGTGAGTGAGTTAGTTAGTTATAAATGAATTAATATTTTCTTATTCTTTAGGTAATAAAAAGTCGCCCCTTAGTCATGAGTTTGCTTTGGTTATGAAAACTTTCATCGTCATTGAAGATCTCAAGGAGGTTGAAATGACTGTTTCCAATCAATGATTTCCCGTCTCAAAATATTAATTTTGGACTCCTCTATCAATAATTTTATAGATTTGATCGAATATATTTTGTACAATCTGCATATGAACAAAAAGTAATACATAATGACTACTGTTAAATTTTATATATTTAATAAATAGAACTATTAAAGTTTTATATGATTTTCATGAATATTTATTTTATTTAACATTCGTAACAGCTGTTTCAGTACAGTGCATCCTCATCAGATGAATATCATAAATAACATTTCTATTTATTATTTATAGACAATTTATTTGTATTTATGACATTCATCTGATCAAGATAGTGTATTGAAACATCTGTTTTGGAATGTTATATAAAATAGATATTTTATGAAAATCATATAAAAGTTTAATAATTTGATTTATTAAATATATCATCGATTTTCATCAAGTAAACACAATTGATGACTATTGTTGAGTTCCAATGCATATTTTTGATAAAGATCGTACATTACCTACTTTAAGACGCAAACTGCAGATTCGTTCAATTCTTAACGAATTAGTGGATGAACTGATTTCATTAAAATTATTATATGACAAATAAAATATTTTCATTATACATATTAAATATGTAATGTATAAAAAGATATATAGCAAGAGTAATATTTAAAAAGATGGAAAAAGTTTAGATTACCTCGACCAATGATTTTTTTAAGTGCTATAAAGAAATTTGAAAAAATAATTTGAGGTGAACGCGACGATTTGCGTACGTATTTAATAATTTAAATAATGTAAGTATCGTTGCAAAACATTTAAAATAATACGAAATGTTAGTAAAGACGAAAAAAGTAAGTAAAACAACAGCATTAAAAAAATGTAGTATGGAAAATCACAGGTCGAGTTATTCTAAACTTGAGCCAAAAAGTTTGATTATGTTTTGTTGCACATGACACTTAAAACAATTACGATATTGCTGATTGCCTGTGGATTTATAAGAATTACTTTTCTATTCTTCACTGATTTGTAAATCCTATGATTATCTGATTCAGAATACCAAACATTTAAAACTTTAAAACTATATCTACATAAAAAAATGAAAATCACTCTGCCGAAGATGCTATGCAATCAGCTCCGTTTATGTCTTTTCCAGAACAAACTTCAATAACAAAGTTAAAATGAGGTGCTTCAGAGCAAAAGTTGACCAAGTCCATATTTAACACTTATGAGAAAAACTGATATAAAGTTAAAGTAATACATTTAATGCGGACAAGAATTGAACATTATTTTTTACAGTGAAAAAGAACAAACACAATATTTGGTTCACCATTGCTGTTAAGAACTATTGATATTTTGAACCCAAATTCACATATGACGAAGATTTTAAATTTTTGGACTTGGTTCACTTTTGCTCTGAACCCTTCATATAGGTATTGGGATAATTCACAGCATACTATAGATAATACAGTAAAACTTGTTTAATTCTGGTGAATAATGCTGATATCTGTTCAATGTGAACAAATTTATTGGCCCCGGCAAAATAATAGTAATTTTACGTGTATTTATTTAGTATAAAACGGAATCTGTTCAACGCGGAAGCAGAAGGATATTTCTACACAATTCAGGAAAAAATGTTTATAAGGCGGAAAGATAGAGAAATAAATTAGCTTCCACTTCATTGAATTCCCGTTAGGCCAAAAATAATAAGTGATGATTCCTTCCGCCGGGTGAATTTGAGTTTTTACCTCTATCTGAAATTTTCTTTCGGCCTCACTGCATACCCGTTTTGGGAAATACAGGTTCGTTTAACAAATATTTGGCGTGTGGACATCTGTCTTACAAATAACCAGTGCACTGTAAAATCTTAAATTAGTTTAAGATCTGATACCGATAGTGTACTATGCTCTATAATCTAAGATTGGTTAACATCTTTTGTTTCTTTTTATAATGCGGAATGTTGTCTAATATGGAAAAAAAAGTTGGTCCCATGCGAGTCTGCTTTGAACAAGTTTTACTGTACAACTAAAGAGAAAAATATCAACTAGACCACCGCGGCAGACTAAAATTAAAGAAACCGAAATAAAAGCAAGCCGACAGAACACTAAGATGGCATTTGGAATAAAACATAACACTTGAATTGGATATTGGAATGTACGAACGATGAAGTCAAGAATTTGGCAAAAAACAGAATCCGGTTGCGTGCTTTCACAAAGGCCCTATGCTTCCAAGAAGAATGACATGAACTACTACTATTACCCAAAGTAATTAGTCTGGCTACGCCAGTGCTTTCCTATAGAAAGATAGGCCTACATAAGTATTGTGAACAATTGTGTCGAATTAATGTCATGAAATTGAGCTTTTAGAATTCTGATAAGTTGTAATGGTATCGTAAAGTTAATTATTGGTGACTGGTAGCATAATAAACTTTATGACACTTATTATATAGGTAGAATTATGGCGAAATCTCACTTTTACGAGCGAATAGGGTCATGGCCACTGTTTTATTTGTAAGTAGACATATAGGGTGGGATTGAAAACAGATCTAAATATTAAACAGTTTATGAATTTATAGTCGGTTCTATGGCGCTAGTGACTTGCACTCTCTCTCCATCTATGGATCCGAGTTCGTATTTCGGCCACTACAAGGGGGTTCGTGATAGATGAATCGTAGTTATGACAGATTTTCTCAGGATTTCTCTCCTGATACAGACTTCATTCCACCATTTATACACACACATGACATCTATTTCTTCCATTTCATTTCATCTGCCTTTGTGATAATGTGACAGGTTTGGACAGCCGGCATCGCTGTTGCACCACATTAACTCGAGTATTTTTTTTATCAAATCCACATTCAAAAGGGGAAGATTTTTATCGATCTTCAATTATATTCTTCGTTAGAATCGATGCTGTTATAATTTTTTATGAGGTAAGGGATTTTTAAAATCTCTACCTTGGGACTGGGTGTATGTCGTGTCCAGTTGTACTCACTGGGTTTATTTCCTCTAAAAAAGTCTTCTTCACTTCACGAGCTAAGAAAATTGCCTGTTCCGCCTCACAGTTGTTCTGTCCATCTTTTCACTGGACTTCCTACATTCCTTGAATCTCTTGGCGTGTAGTTAAATGCTGCTTTTGGTAATCTTGTTACATTAATTCTTTCTAAATGTCTAAACCATTTATCTCTATATTCCTTGATTTTATCATTCAGTGGATATATATATATATATATATATATATATATATATATATAGATCCGGGTTCGAATCCCGTCCAGGCATTTATTTTTCTTATCATACCATATATATATATATATATATATATATATATATATATATATAACCCTGTTCTTATATCTTCATTCTTTATTCGATCCAATTTTGTGCAGCCTTTTGTTCTTCTAAGGAAGTTCGTTTCTACGCTTTGTATTCTACTTTGTAATTTTTTGGTCATTACGCAAGTTTCTCTCCCATAAAGTAATGCAGGAACTGCCAATGTTTAACTTCATTCTAGTATCTCTTCTAGTCTTGTTCTTTAATGTTTTATGTATAGTTCCGCATATAATTTGAAATTTCGACAGTTTCATATTTATGTCTCTTTCAGTTTTTGTGTCGATAGTAAAATTACAACCCAAATAATTAAAATTTGTACTTGTTCCAGAGGTCTGTTGTCTATTATGATTTTTGGTCTTATATGTTCATTTCTTATATGTTTATAGTCACAATGTATACCATATAAATTAATTAACCTGTAATTTTATTTAACTTATTCGTGCATGTACTTAAAATTTCTATATAAATTAAACACATTTTCTTATTATGTTATATTACACAGAAAATAATAACAGATGAAATTCACGAGGAAATAGCACGGCACTCTATTTGGGGGAAGGGAGGAACTCCATAGCATAGATTGTTAATACAATATGCTACGAACCGAAGGGTCGAGGGTTCAAGTCCCATCATGCAGGGCTGACAACCCGGCTGGCATCTTTGCTGTTTGTGTGTAAAGGTGGGAGCGTTAACCTCTTTACTACTCCCAAGAGCCTCCTAAGACCTGCAGTTGAATATTTTCATTTAATTTTTATTAATTATATTAAGAAGCAAAATTCTAATATTTTAGAAGAACAAAGAGTTAATTCGGAGAATTAATATCTATTTGAGTATAGGTTGAAAAGGAGGAATTATATCAAAAGAACATCTGATTTTTTGATGTGAGATGATCAAAACAAGCTGTAAAAGTATCGGCTTATGAGGACAAGATTAATCGGAAGACCTTTGAAAATATGACAAGAAACTGTTGATACAGCAATATTGATACAGCAATGGATTAGTGGTTCCAGTGCTAATTGTAGATGACAATATTTTTACACAGTTAATAATTGTAGTTTGAATTAAGAATGAATCTACACTTGTGTTGGAAAAGTGTTTTAAGGGTAGGCGTAGGAAAAAGAGTTGAATTACATTGGTCTACGATAGGCCTATAGGCCTATAAGGAGAGTTTTTTGAAAACTAAACATGTTTATTTCATTACTTTTTCATGAGAAGACAAAACATCGTATCTCCTAATTTTTAATTTTTAATTGTTTGGCATAAAAATCTAAATTAAACACCAATTTATAATGGTATGTGTTCACATTTGTTAAATGATTAATAGACTTTTCTAAGATCTACCATAATCAATCAATAACTAATGCTTTTAAATTTTGGACATGTTCAGTTTTGAAAAATTTTTTCATATCTAATGTAGTCTGAATTTAGGGAGCTGACTGCATAGTTCTGGAATCAAATGAGAGAAGGAGTTAAGCCACATGAGCATGAACATAAGACAATTAAGTTTTTTTTTAACTTTTAACTCATTCAAAGAATGTATTTTCTATTGAAATGAATAACTCATGTTTGGTATTATATTTGAAGGGCTTTAGGGCAATAACATGATTAGTCACATATTGTTCTTTCTGAGATGTAAGGATTTTAATGCCTTAAAAATTATAAATTCTAATACATATAAATTCTTATTATATTGTGTGTGTATATATGTTTTACTCATCAATGGCGCACTCACAAATTATTTTATGGATATTTCAATACATGTATTTGATTTTCTATGGCGATATCTCATTTCTTAACAGAATGTGGCTTATCATGTTAATGCCCTAAGTCCTTCATTTTAGTTTTATATCTCGTGGTAACAGAATTGCTTGCAAGTTTCTAGGCGAGAATATACTTAAAAAATCTGACACAATGAAAGTCGAAGAAATGTCTCTCGAAAGTAACTCATGAAATATATGCAGATTGCAGCAGAACGCAGAAAATATATTCTTAACGAGCGAGTTTGACTCAGATAAATGTCACCTTGTGATTAAAATGTTTAATCTTCCTTGAACTAATACCTAATTCTCAACATATCTAGGCGCACTATTGGGCCGGCTTTTGAATTTCGCGGGCTGCAACGAGACTCTCAAATCTTGACTTACGTGTTACAAGGGACTCATGTGTCGCGACTCATGAGTCGAGAATGCCCGCTGAGATTTCCAGATAGGCATTGCCATCGCTTCTCCATGGTTCGTTTTCGAGAACGTTCTTTTCGCGAAGAATCGCGAGCGCCGATCTTTGCATAAATGCTAGCCAAAATAACTCCGCCGAGCAGATTGGAATCAGTCGTGATCTGGAATTTGACCAGTGAAGTGAATTGGAAGCCAGTATATGAAGATAGGTGTGTTAAACAAGAAATAGATGCAACTGCAAGTATGGAGAACCGTACTATTAGTGATATTGTATACATGAAAAACATAGAAAAATATATAGGGCAAACTCGGCTAATTTCGTGATAGGATAATTTCGTTATATTTTTTCCTTCGTTTGTAAGGAAGTTGTACTGGCAAGAAAAACAAATTATTTTTCTGTCTCATAGATGACAGAAAGTCTACTTTTTTGTTGTGTTTTCATATTTGTGATAATAACTTTCCTTGAGTGTATTTTATGTTAACTGTAGAGAAAGTGTTTTCATTCATGTTAGCAGTTGTTAGATTTAATACTTGTCTGTGTTTGAAGAACATTTCTTGAGTAGATGTTCTACGAAACTAAAAGTGAATGGATATGCCTACAATGTCGAAAATGTGGTTCCATGAAACGTGTCAAGGGTTGACTCTTAATAAGTAGGATTTCAAATGCATTGGATGTAACATGATGAGTGATTAAAAAGTTTGTCACGAATTTACTCTAATACTATCACGAAATTACCCGAGTTCTTCAAACCTCCAGAAAAATTAAAAATATATAATTTATACCATATTGGTAATAAAATAAAATATATATATATTCAACAACTCAGCATATGTATTTCATTCATTTAGCCTTAACTTTAATATTCCTAAGACTCGAACCAGAAATGTTCGTAATATTAAGGTATAATAGTCTAAAACCTTAGTATCACGAAATTAGCCGAGTTTGCTATATATGTGCTTGCATAGTGAATTGTTGTGAATAAAATAATGAAAAGTTGACATTTTTGTGTAAAATCAGTGTGAGGTTATTAAAAATACTCTACATGTTGCAACGTCACCGAAGCTAGTGACAAAATATTTGTTCATTTAGTTCAAGGTATTCTCCAGTTTTAATAGTATTTATAGTTTGTTCTGGTCCATTGATGTTCTCTCGGGGTAATGCCGATCCCCGGTTGAGACAAGTTTACTGGTGAAGGTTTCTTTGGGAGGGGGAGGTGTTCCTCATATATAAGACAAAAGTCGGACAAAATTGAATGGCAAATAGTCTCTGAACACAATTTGGCTACTATAATCACCTCTAATATTTGCCTTGCTTGGTACGAATGTAGACAAGATACCTTCGCGCAGAGTTACGGGATTTGCGCTGGTTCAAGTCCCCATGGGGGAAGACATTTTCTCGTGGAATTTCGGTCAGTATGGGACTGGTGTCCACGCAGCATCGTGAGGTATTTGGGTAGTTATAATAAGTAGCGGCTCCAGGTTGAGAAGACCATCTTATAACGGCTGGGGGACCCGAAATGCTGACCACATGTACATTGGCTTATGATCGTCTCCTCTGTGATTAACACATGTGGATGTGAGGCCAGCAGCCGGCTGGTAGGCGAATGTCCTTCTAGGCCTGTCGCTCTTTGGTGTTTGGAGTTTTAGTACGAATGTATGAGTGAATAGTGTGTCTTGTCTTAAGTGTTTATGTTTTCTGGGAGATGGTCCTGACATTGGGCTGATTAGCCATATCTTTGTGCTGTTAAAAATGTATGTATATGTTCTAGATTTAAAAATATTGTCCCGACTGGTCGTATCCATGTAAGGCTCGGAAGGCGTGGCGCACTTAAAAATTGCTACAACGAGAGAGGTTAAACCAATGAAGAAGATTTAGTTAGTATTGTAACAATAAATTAGTATTTTTATTCGAAATCCATGTTCAAATGTAGTGGTGGTCAAATTTACTGGGATTTTCTCCCTAGTTTTTCTTAGTCGTAACGGAATAACTTATGTTGTATAAGAATTTTATTACTAGAGCCATTTTATAGTATTATTTAAAAAAATCGATGCACTTGTATTGAAGTGTGTCAGGTTGTTCAAATAGGAAGGCATATGGCTATGAGATAGACGGCATGGGTTCGGGCCGTGGCGGAGAAGATTATTATTATTATTATTATTATTATTATTATTATTATTATTATTATTATTTTTACTCTTTCGTGTCCAGAGTCGTCATGGTTGTCATTTCGTTCCCTATGAAATGAGTACAGGGAAATTTTCTAGGGGTTACATCGACCTACGTGTAGAGTTAATCATCCCACTTTATTCTCGAGTCTATGGATGAACATTATGGATCCTTGCATCCATGCCCTCTTAGGCTCCGATGGTCTCTTAACAGCGGCAAATTAATCTTTTCGCTTTTTCAGAAAAATTGTTAATACTACAACTCAAATAATAACCTATTGGATAATACCAACGCAATATGGCTTTAGATGTTAAAGTGACAGACACATTTAAAAATAAATAAGAATATTATTTTTTATTTTGTGGCGTAGCTCCTTGCCTCACTGGGTGATTGAGTTGACGATTTACCTACACAGCACTGTCAGAATTGTGTGACCAGGAGATTGGTGAATGGGATGATACATCAGACCTCTGCGAGATACAATCACAGTCCCCTAGACTTATAGTAATGTTCTTCAGTTGTCCACTGTCATCGTCGCTATGTTCACTAGCACTTTCCTCCAAGATGTGCGGCGTTCCAGGATGCTTAGTTTTCCTCAGCCTGGTCGTACTCAGACTCTCCAGTAGAGCTCGGGGGTTCAGCTCTGCCCACTGTGTTACCACTTCCACTTGATCTTCTGAAATCCTCCTAACGTAGGACTGCAGCAGATACTGAAGTAATTCATTGCCTGTTTGACACGATAAAGTTCGTCGTTCAATCTGTCGCTCTAGCGGCATCAAACCTGAAACAATAAAACATGGAATTCAGAATATTTTTATTATTTACTTCCTTTTGTTAATATATGTTAAGAGGCACTGCATTATGATGCAGTTTTAATAACAGTATTTTACGGACTATAAGACGCACTTTTTTCTTTCCAAAAATTGCCTCCAAAATTCAGGTGCGTCTTATACTCGAAATTAATATAAAAATGTCCAGTCTTTGATTTAAAATTCCCGCCAGTCTTAAAAATGGCCATATATTCGATGCCGCGGAAATTATCTCTATCTGGCAACATTGGATTCAACTGGCAGCAGCAGTGCACCGATGCGACGAACATGAGTTGCGGGGATTCACAAGCTTGCAAACACTGTCTCCCTCTCGTCCCACCATCACAAACCCAGAACACTGTCTAGCCTATGATGCGTCAATGCAGTCTACGATGCCAGTGAACTTGAACAAATGTATGATGAATGAAACCCAACACGAATTCACGCCGAGGGGAGCTTTAAAACGACATACAATCAAAGTTTGTCAGTGGATAAAAAAACGTCGTGGTCTAGAATGAGAGAAGACATTATTTTAAATCTTTCAAGAAGTGCGGCGTAAGTAACGCTCGCGATGGCAATGAAGACTATCATATATGAATAGGACAACGATGACCACGAATAGGAAGAAGAAAAAAAGTCCAGATGACGATTTTCAGGGATTTTAAAGATCAGAACGGTTTTATAAACTACGATTTTTTTTAGTCCGGCTTTGCAATCCAATTATAAAAATGGTAAAAATGTTATTTTTTAAATTGCTTAAAATTAAGGTGTGTCTTATAGTACGTAAAATACGATATAGTGTAAATACTTGGGTTGGAACAACGTAGATATTTTAGAGAAGGCCTCCCTCACAATAGCTCTAGTCTTTATATAGGGTGTAACTAAATTCCCATTACAGGACGTGTAGTGGAGACCAAGACGGTTACGTTTAGCATAAGAACTCATGTTCGGAGAAGTACCCTGTTCCCGCTACACGCATAGAAAAGAAAAAGTTCAACTCTCCCGCATATCCGACGTCAAAAAACCCTATATGTTGTGCCAACTTGACCCTACTAGACTACTACCTGTGGATCACATGAAATCTCCGATTTACGAGACCCCTGTGGCATCCGAGGAAGACATACTGCCGAGAGTTATGGCTGCTGCGGATATGTTGCAGGACCAAGGATTGGTGATCGTGTGTGTCAGAACATGGTACGGAGGTACCGTATCAGTGTTGTCGCAGGTGATCATCACATCGAGCCCTTCTTGTGGACCCAGACAACAAACAGCAGGCATCGGAAAGAGTAATGTGTGTTGTAGTATTTTGTGTGTAGCGGAAAAACAGTACGTTTCCGGCCATGAGTTCCTATGCTAAATGTAACAGTCTCTAATGGGAATTTAGTTATATTCTATATGTAAAAATGAGTGAGAATCTGTTTGTTACTCTGTCTGTCCTTTATGGACTCAAAAAACTACTTGTCCGATTTGAATGGTTCCCCCCCCCTCATTTAGAGATTTTTTCTGGGACAATTAACTTATATAACATATTCCCTAAGTTCTATAGGGCCGGAGTTAAAAAAAGGGGCATCGGTGCACTAAAAAGTCGCTTTTTGGGCGCTTAAATGACTAACGCTGCCTAAACCATAACAAATAAACCAAATTTATTACACATAATTGAATATCTAAAAAAAAAAAACCTACAAAAAAAAGTCCGCGGCAGCATATGTTTATCTTTTACGGATAACTCTCGATAACCATTTTTGTCTTTCAGCTCATTGATGTCAAGAAGATCGGAATTAGCAGATTTGCGGGCAAACGTAGCAGTACACTGTGGGTATTCGTTTACGGATAACTCACAATAACCATTTTTGTCTTTCAGCGCTGCGAGTCCCCATGGGGAAGACATTTTCTCATGGAATTTCGCCAGTATGGGATCAGTGCCCACCCAGCATCCTGAGGAATTCGGGTAGCTACAATAAATAGTAGCTCCAGGTTGAGAAAACCGGCTATAACGGTTGGGGACCCAATATGCTGACTACATGTCACCCCTACACTGGCTAGATCTCTATGATGGAGACATGTGGATGTGAGGCCGACTGCGGCTGGTAGGCCTTCTAGGCCTGCCGCGCCGTGGAGTTTAGTTTATACATATATTTACACGTCGCCCGGGTCTTACAGTGACGTGACCTGTCAGCAGGGGATCAACTATGAATCACGCATATATTTTTGACCACAGAGACGATGGAAATCTGCCGGCGATGAGTTATCAGTCCAATCCAGGGTCTCCACCGAGTCAACATGAACACTCATACTAAACATGGAGAATATGATAGGCCTAATGATGAATATGATAGCCAGATGATATTCGGGAATCATTTCGGGCTTGTTTCCTAGGCTAAAAGTTCTTGAAAAAATGTCTTATACGCGAGGGAAAAAAAATAACATCGCCCAAGAAACCTGTTCAGACAGGGGTAGTTGTCCGACTCAAAAACAGTTAAAAGAAAGCTAACTAAATATTTATTTAAACAATATAATGTATAACCGTGTTATAGATATACTTTTATTAGTCTTTTATATTTTACACTTTCTTTACCAAGCCAATTACTTAATTAAATTACAGGTTATTATTGTTATTATTATTATTATTATTATTATTATTATTATTTGACTAAAATAAAGGATACAACAGATGCGTAAAAATGCAATTCGGGAAGAATACGCATGTTAAACATTTTAAATATTTATAATCTATATTAAATAAAAAAATCCTTCTGGATTTTTTCATGTTGAGACTTGAAAGTAGTTTTGAAGTTCCTTAGGACAGGTTACTGGCCCGACGCTAAGTAGTCCAGCGGTAGGGCTGCTACCTTTTAGTCTCTGGACAGACATTAGGATAACGCATTTACTCTGTACCCGATGGAACGGTTATACAGCCGTGACTCGGACGTCCACTCAAAAGACTTTTGGATGGTGTTTCTCTTGAGGCCGAAACAGGTCAACAAATGGCCTAAATTCGTGAATGTACTATGATGATGATGATGATTAAATAAAAAATGAAAATTCAATTACAGAAATCGAAAGAAGAATAACTGATGGAAGATGAATCATTACTATGTTGAACTCAGTGCTTTAGAATACAAATATAATATACAGAACGAAGAAAACTATATTTCAAGCCCTGTTACAAAGTATTTTGTTATATCGGTACGAAACCTGGACAGTAAGTAGATAACAAGCTAATAAGCTGTTAGCAGTATAAATTTATTTTTGGAAGCGATCGACAAGAATTTGAAGACGGGATAAAGTCAGTAATAGCACAATAAAGGGGAATTGTGCAAGGTAAAAAAAGACATATTAGAAAAAAATAGAAGAAAAATGTTTGAAATGGTATGGACAGTTCATAAGAATGGAAGAAGATAGAATACGAAAGAAGATCCTTGATTGGAAAGCTAATGGAAGAAGTGGAAGAGGAAGACCTAGAGAACGTTGTATAGATGGAGTGATGAGAAGTATGGATGCTAGAGATTTGAGGTAAGAAGGTGCTTTAGACAGAAACCTCTGGCGACAAATCACTTTGGGCTTAAGGAGAACCCACTGTAGTGTGGAATATTCCTAATAAAACATATTATTAGTTTAATGTTTTTTGTTCTTTTTTTATCAACAGTATATTGTATAACCTGTCCATTATGTATTATTAATCAAGTGAAGAACATTCTTACTTACTTACTCACTGGCACTATCGAACCCGTAGGTTCATGGCCGCGCGGACATAAGCTTTCCATACATCACTATCCTGAGCTAATGCTTTCCAATCATTCCCTGTATAATCTGCTTCCCTCAAATCATAGTTAATGTTGTTCTCCCACCTCATTCTTGGTCTACCAACTGCGCGTTTTCCCTCTGGCTTTCCTACAAGAAGTTTCCATGCACGTCTTTCATTCCCCATACGCGCAACACGTCCTGCCCATCGTAGTCTACGAGACTTAACTGTTCTTATTATATCTGGCTTCCTATAAAGACTATGTAGTTCATTGTTATGTAGTCTTCTCCATTCACCTGTCTGTTCATCTCTCTTTGGTCCAAAAATTTTTCTAAGAACTTTATTCTCAAATACTCGTAATCTCCTTTCCTCCCTTAAAGTAAGAGTCCATGTTTCGCACCCATATAATATAACTGGTAGAATAATAGTTTTATATATTTTCAGCTTAACGTTTTTTGAAAGAAGTTGAGACATCAAAAGTCTCTGCAATGCATAATAGCATGAATTTCCAGAATTGAGCCTATGTTTAATTTCTTTGTGCATCTCATTCCTATTTGTGATTATTGTTCCTAGGTATTTTATTCAGCCACTTCCTCAAAATTTCCCTCATTTGTCATTAGCTGTCCATTTCCATTATATACTGAATTTCTACGTGTGACCATATATTTAGTTTTACTGATATTTACTTCCAGTCCTAATTTCTTAGTGTTACTCAATAGTGTGTGCGTGTTGGCCTTTAGTATCTCCTCGCTATCGGCCAATAGTACTACATCATCAGCATAAACTAACAGCTTATTAATACCATTCAGTTGTAAGCCTTCCTCATTCTCTAAAGATTTAATGACATGCTCTAGTACAAAATTAAATAGTAGAGGAGATAGTGCATCTCCTTGCTTCAACCCATTCTGGATTTCAAAAGTGTCTGAAAACTGTTTGCCTACACGCACCCTACTCTTTGAGCCATTTAGACACATTCGTATAAGTCCAACTAACTTTT
>JASPKZ010006341.1:0-95000 GCA_030220185.1 Diploptera punctata | reverse complement strand
ATAAAATTATTAACTTGCCTATGTATTCTGTGGGTGTGGAAGATTATATTAACGGGAGAAACCAAGTTAGGGTATTAAAAATACGAGTAGGACACAAAGACGACTATTCGGTTCCATAGGGGATACAAATGGAGAATGGAGAGAGCTCCATAATAAATAAATAAATAAATATATATATATATATATATATATATGGATGTCCTAGTATTGTCAGGCTTATTCAGTATTTGTAATGGACAGGAGAAACTTCATTTTTCCATTACTATTGCATATTTTTAAAGGATATATTTACTTTCAAAAGTTAATAAATAACATTTAGATATTCAGAAATAAATAATCAAAGCGGAGTGTCTGACATTCATTTATGGGAAAAGGCCCTTAGGGGCCCAAAAATACTAGAAGTTATGAAAATTATGACATCAAAATGCATTCTGGAGAACCAGCTTTTCCTGAAATCGAAATATTTTCTTTTCTTCAAAAAAAAAAAAAGCTCGGAAATGGACTTAAGTCTAGCAGATTGTGATGAACAGGTGATTTGTCTCGATTAGCTGACAGTATCTATACTTTTAATAATCATATTTGAACACCGTTGAGGTTAAAATTATTTAATTTTTAAATTTGTACCTTATAAAACAGTCTTCATCAACTATAATAACTTCTGTTATAAACGTCTTCACACTATTAAAATTCTAGGCCTTTCAAAGACGTGCTCCATCTTCAGGAATTCTTATAGTACTGAAATTATGTGTGTATTTCAGTATCAAAAGAATTCCTGAAGATGAAGCACGTCTTTGAAAGGCCTAGAATTTTAATAGTGTGACGACGTTTATAACAGAAGTTATTATATTGTGGAATGCAGGCTTTCACGGCCGATAATCATAATGTTAAAAGATTCCGGGCTATGTGGCCGCGGCCTATAACTGGCATTTCTTCCAGACGTTTCTCCCCTCAACTGCTGATGGCATCTTCTAGGTGATGTTACCTTGTCGTAGACTCGGCTGTAAAAAAAGTCTACGACAAGGTAACATCACCTAGAAGCACTCGCCACTGAAAATGCCCTCCGCAGTTGAGGGAGAAACGTCTGGAAGAAATACCAGTTATAGACCACGGCCACATAGCCCGGAATCTTTTAATTAAGAAGTTATTATAGTTGATGGTGACTGTTTTATAAGGTACAAATTTAAAATTTAAATAGCTGGCAGTAGAATTTTTTTTACAGAAAACACTTGGAATAAAGTCATTAAGAAGACTAAGCATAAATGGGAGGGTAATATTCGGATGAATCCTAGTAAACTGGGTATCGATGATATACATTAGATTCAGTTCTGAAGTAAAGACAGTGGAAGCTTTTATTGAATGTGGGATTGGACTTACGGGTTCCATAATTCATAAAATAATTTACAGTTAATATTTGTACATAATGGCGCTCTTTAATCTTTAAATTATCGAATCACTCATTTCTCGTGTAAGTTATTTAATTGTGGCGGACCGCTCTGAAAACGAAATGGCGCGTAGGCCCTAATTGTTATTATTAGGTGCATTGTGATATTAAAAAAAAACTCTTCTCGCTAGTTTTCATCTGCTTTTATTAGAATTATTAGAATTAGGATACATTTTTAATTTAAGGGTTAAGAGCTCAAGTTTGAGCGTGAAACGATCGACAAATATTCAGTGGCCTCCTATTTCAGGTTTGGGGATTTTTTACGTGTCGTAAATGTAGGAAATGGACCCAAGATTTTACTTCTATTAAAAAAAAAAAACGTTAAACTGAAAATACATAAAAAACTGTTATTCTATCAGTTATATTATATGGATGCGAAACATAGACTCTTACTTTAAGGGAGGAAAGGAGATTACAAGCATTCGAGAATAAAATTCTTAGGAATATTTTTGGACTAGAGAGATGGACAGGTGAATGGAGAAGACTACATAACACTGATATATGGTCTTTATAGTGAGCCAGATATAATAAGAAGAGTTATCTCTCGTAGATTGCGATGGGCAGGACATGTGGCACGAATGGGAAATGAAAGAGGTGCATGGAAGCTTCTTGTAGGAAAACCAGACGGAAAACGTCCAGTTGTTAGACCAAGAATGAGGTGAGAGAATAATACTAACCATGATTTGAGGGAAGTAGATTATACTGGAGATGATTGGAAAAATTAGCTCGGGATAGGGTATATGGAGAGCTTATGTCCAACCGGCCATGAACCTACAGGTTCAATAGAGCCAGTGAGTGAGTTAGTTAGTTATTCCGAAGGAAATCAAATTCAGTGTATTTTTTCACACCTTGAAGGAAAAAAATCAATCTGTCTACCGCTCAAGTTGTGGTAGTAGCATTATTCCCACAAATGTAGAAAGCGCGGTCGACACAAATTTCCTGGTTGAGGTTTGGGATTTTCCCAACTGTAAAATAAATATAAAAATAAAATTTAAGGCCCAAATAATTTCGGAATACCTTCTGATCCACATAATAAGCCATATTACATTTGCCTTGTTTAGTAAAATTTATGAGTGAATGGTGGTGTATTGCCTTAAATATTCACATTGTCTCGGATGTAGCCTTGGTTTTGAGATACTCATCTGGGGAGCCCTTCCACGTCCTTGTGTGGTCAATAAAATTGTGTATGTGATTCAGAATTCTCTTCTGGCAGATCATGCCCCTATAACCCCAGGGTGACGTGTGACACATAAACGTACTTAGAATGGGATATATTAAAGCAACTAACAGTCCTGCGCCGTAGCTGAGCTGTTAAGGCAGAACTACGGGATTGCGCTGGTTCGAGTCTCCATGGGGGAATACATTTTCTCACGGAATTTCGACCAGCATGGGACCGGTGTCCACCCAGCATCGTGAGTCATTTGGGTAGCTACAATAGTAGAGGATCCAGTTTGAGAAAAGCAGCTATAACGGCTGGGGAACCGACATTCTGTCTACATGTCACCCCTACACTGGCTGGATGATCATCTATCTCTATGATTAACACGTGTGGATGTGAGGCCGGCAGCCGGATAATAGGCCAAGGACTTCCTAAGCCTGGACGCGCCACGGAGTTTTAGTTTTTAAAGTAACTAACCTACCTGGCACTGCCGAACCCGGAGGTTCATGACCTTGCGGGTATCTCTCCTTACATTCGTAATGATTTGTTTTAATCATTCCTTGTATACGTAATTTAATTCATCTTATCTTAATATTATTATTCCATCTCACTCTTGGAATAACTATTGGGGACATTCTCTCTGGCTTTCCTACAAAATGTTTCCAACCCCCTTTTCATCCCCCATTCGTGACACATGTCCTGCGAAGCCTATGGGAATTAGGCTAACTTTTCTTATTATATATTTGAAATAATAACATTTGTACCAGTTGTGGCAGTCGTTCTCAACAAATTAGATTTGTATAAAATATTCAGCTAGACCTTTGGAACCGGTTCCATTTTCAAAGCTGTTCATTGGGCACTAGTTGTGTTTAACGAATATGTTATATAGTGGGTTGATATGGTAGGACGTGTTCACGTACAGCATGTTATCGTT
Source organism: Diploptera punctata (assembly GCA_030220185.1). Taxonomy (NCBI): domain Eukaryota; kingdom Metazoa; phylum Arthropoda; class Insecta; order Blattodea; family Blaberidae; genus Diploptera; species Diploptera punctata. The sequence goes on along the minus strand of JASPKZ010006341.1, from coordinate 91,466 downwards.
TCTTGTTTGCTTCATAATTTATATTTCTTCTAATATGCTTATTTTCCTGTTATTTATTTATTTATAAAAAAATACAATGTAATAAAACATCTTCCTGTGCCCAAAACTTTTCCAATTTTTATCTTCTTTCTCCACTCTTCTCCATCTTGCCATTTCAATTCTTCCAGAACTAGCTCCCTCATATCTCTTTTTACATCATCCATCCATTTAAATCTAGGTAGACCTCTCTTTCCTTTCCCTGGTGGAACCATTCCAAAGCTTCCGGTTATCATCTTAGCAAAAATAGAAATAATGAAGCAAACAAACGATAACCAGCTGAAAGAGAACACGCCATACCATCAATCAACTCCACAATATTTGCGTTAAACACAACCAGAACCCAATGAACAACTTTGAAAATGGAACCGGTTCCGAAAGGCCTAGCTGAATATTTTATAAAATAAAATTTATTGAGGACGACTGCCACATCAGGTACAAATTCTATTGTCTTAAATATTTAACAATAATCTCAACGGTGCAAAATGTTCCTTAAAAGTATTTTCTTATTATGTCCGATTTCCAATAAATATTATGTAGCCCATAATCAAAGAAAATAAATAAACAAATTCTGTCATCCTTGAATTCGAAACCTCGAAATCAGAATAATGTAATAATTACGGAAAGGATTTTGAGGTGCGGTACCTTTCCAATTTTTTTCATACCAATAGTTTAATATATGTACAGGGTGATTCAAAAGTCTCTTGACATTTTCCTCATATCGTTAATTTATATATTTTTGTTATATGTAATTGAAAACTATGCTAACAATAGAGAAAAGATTAGCTATCGTTTATGCTCGTATACCAGGATTGACGTACGGGTAGGTCCAAGAAGAATTCACTAGAAAGTTCAGAAAACAAGGTCCTAGCAGGCAAGCAATCAGAGATCTGATACTGAAAATGAAACGGACAGGATCTGTTGCTTATGAGGCACTTAGAGGGAGGACGGCTACAACACCAGAAGACGTGCAAACCACACAGGATGCCAGCTCATGAAGTCCCGGTGTATCAACCAGAAGACTCAGCAGAGAGTTAGGTATGTACCAAAGCACTGTATGGCGTACCTTGCGCTTCAAGCTGAACAAACACCCTTATCACATCCACATAATGCACAAGACTATGTAGCTCGACAAGCTACGTGTGATGACCTGTTAAATGTCATTGAAAATGAAGAACAGTAACTGGAAGTAACTATCTTTACATGTTTGAACAATTCCTGGAACAGGATGCTGTTCAAGATACTGTGGTTTTCCAGGAAGATGGTGCACTACCCCATTTTGCCATGATTGTTCGTGACCACCTCAACGAAGTTTTCCCTGGTAGGTGGATCGGTCGTGGTTCACCGAGAATTTTGGCGGCCCGCTCTCCAGATCTGATACCACTAGACATCTTTGTTTGGGGTTCTGTTAAGTCCGAAGTGTATGAAGTGAAGATCAACACCTTACAGCAATTGAGAAACCGAATAGCTGCAGCGGTAGCTGTAATCACACCAGCTCTTCTGGCAAAAGTGTTTCGCTGTAAACAAGAAAAATTGAGTCTGTGCCGTGACTTAGAGGGCCCACCACATTAAAATGTAATGAGTTTATCATCCAGTAGTCATTACTTTCCATATGTAATAACACGTTTGGCATAAAACATTGGTTTCACGAAAGTGTCAAGAGACTTTTGAATCACTCTGTATTTGCGGGGATGAAATGAAGCGAAATGAACACAATTTGTTACACCTTTTTGCACCATTTCGTGAGATTACTACATTTCGCTCTCTTTTCCCCTTTTTTTTATGCTTCAGCACCTTTTCCTCCACTCTTCTCTGCGTTTTTGAAAGATAGGAGAGAAAAAATTATATTTTTTCTTCTTGAACAGCATTTTAAAATCTCAATCAGAAGTCAACAATATTAAATAAATATTAAAATATAATTTGTGTAAACCACCAGTAATTTATATCCCAGCAACAATAGCCAATATGCAGCTGTGAAGTCAAATTTAAATTTCAACAGTGTTGCTGTAACAGTTTAAAATAAGTTTTGTTAGTCATCATCATCATCATCTTCTTCAAGGTGTGGGCCTATTGGCCCGTTCCGCTCCCCGGTGCACTATATGCTGCTGGTGCAGGTCGTTTTTCCAACGACGTTTTGGAAGTTTAGTTAGTACTGACAATAATTTAACAGTTTTCTATCTACCGACTTGTTGTTGGCTGTGTTTTACTAGTCTGAACCACAATATATTTTTATTAGTATTACAACTGGGTTTTCACAACAATAACATGGCGAATGTTAAGAAGGATAAGTTGTATGCACTTTCAGAATTCAAAACACAATTTATCGAAACGATTGCATCATTCCATCTGTGAAATAACTATTCCAATAAACTAAATAACTATCAATTACCTCTTATGGACTCTATAAAGAAGAAAAAAAAATGGTGCAAATTGATATACATATTAAATAAATTGAGTTCATGTAAACTGGTATAGAGCTTAATTCAATTGTTTCAGCAGCACTTTTTTGCACATTTTTATATGGATTTCAGAACATTTACCCCCCTTTTACGACTAAAATTTGCACCTTAAAATCCTTTTCCTATTGATAAAATCGATAGTCTACCAACAGTCGTTTCCATTATTTCTATAGACGTGAGTTTAGCGGTTGACTGAGAGTCAATTGTCTGTTTTATAGCCACGTGTTACGTAAAACCAAGGACTCCTGTTAGCTTTTTCAGGTATCTGGTTTTTTTAATAACAAGTGCGATTGAAACGGAAATATGTGCATTATTAGACAAAATTACACTCCCGAGTCATCATGACCAATCAAAAAACATTTAAATGTAAAAGTGAATGTCATCATTACTATCATCAATGAGATTATACGCTACTTAACTCCTGGCATTTCAAGGACTTCTGCTTACACGTTATCAAATTGTGTCAAATTCCTTTGAGAAGTTTCTCTTAATCGTAGAACTGTGTATCGTAATATTTAAAATTTCAAAGTAATAAAATGTATTTCATACCATGTCGGGACACTTGTCATCCCCAATTTCCCTAAAAAGAGTTAACTAAAAATAGATAAAAGTGTTATTTTTCGAGTTGAATTATATGGAAGCGAAATGTGGTTTCTTACTTTAAAGCACCATAAAACATTACAAAATTACATAATAATAATGATAATAATAATAATAATAATAATAATAACAATAATAATAATATAATAATAATAATAATAATAATAATACTAATAACATTTTTTTATTTATATACAGATTTTTAATGTTTACACATCTTTCTGTGCCTAAAGTTTTATTTTTCTTCTCCACTTGTCTCTATCCATCCACTCCATGTCATACAGTCCTCTTGTTCTCATTCCCGTTGTTATTTCTTGCATCCACGAGTTTCGAGGTCTTCCTTTCCTTTTTCCAGGTAGACACCATTCCCATGTTTTCCTGGGTTATCTTTCTTCTTGCATTCGTTATATGTGCCCATAATAATTTAATTGCTTATATCTTATATAATATACTATTGAATATCTAATATTAATTTTTTTCTCGTAAGACAGTATTTCTTATTTTTTCTAATTTTGAACATCTTGCTGCTCTCCTCAAGAAATCCATTTCCATCGATATAAGTTTTTGTTCCAAGTTTTTGTTGAATTTCCAAACTTCAGCTCCATATGTGCAGTACTTCTCACTATTGAATTATATATTTGTAACTTATTTTTCTTGGTTATATGTCTGTTTCATAAGACTCCATTTATCATTACTCTTATTGCTCTACCTTTATGTATTCTGTTCTTAATATCACTTTCTTGTTTGTCCTCTTTATCTGCTTAATAATAATAATAATAATAATAATAATAATAATAATAATAATAATAATAATAATAATAATAATAATAATAATAATAATGTCTTATTTATTCTGGCAGAATTAAGGTCTTAAGGCATTCTCTTCCACTCAACCAGCACAAATATACAAACACATATTTACAGTACAGATTAATTATGAATGGTTATAAATACATTAAGAGTTGCGGTGTAAATTTCATGTATAAACAACAATTTTATATTATAAACATAATAATAAATATAATAATAATAATAATAATAATGAATATAATAATAATAATAATAATAATAATAATAATAAAAAGTGCTTAAGAAACTTTTTGGACCAAGAGAGACGAATGGAGAGGTGAATGGAGTGAGCTACATGATACTTATGGGAAAACATATTTATAACACAAATTGCTAAGTCTCGTGGACTGCGATGGGTAAGATACAAACTTATTACACGAATGGAGTATGCAAAATGCAAATTAGAGATGCTCGTAGGAAAACCAGATACAAAGCGTCCAGTAAATAGGCCAAGAATGAAATGAGAGAATAACATTAACCATGATCTGAGAGAGGTGAATTATACAGGAATGATTGGTAAACATTAACTTAGGACAGGAATGTAGCCTAAGTTTTTTATTGTATGTTTTACATTATTTAGAGTTCCGATTATGTAGTATTAAAGCGATGCAGCCTAATTAGTAAATTTACTGCCAACATTAAAATGTAGACAATATCCTAGTGATATGCTTGTCTCTGAGTTTTTCTCATACTTTGTATAAATATGTCTATGTAAACAAATATTTAAAGAAAAAGATAAATAGATAAACAAGACCAAATAACTAAAAAATACATATAAATAAAAAGTAAAGTGATCCCACTACAGGGCTTGGAGGACGTTGAGGCTTCTATCTTCCTGGACAGTCGGCACAAGTTATCAGTAGGGTTATCAGACCAGCTTGAAGGCCGCATTTATCCCCAGAACAAACATATAATGTTCATTTCCGTTAAAGGCTGAGTCCACCCCAGGACCATGGTGCTGCCAGAGGGTTTAGGCTAGTTTTAAAAATTCTAGGACTACCGAGACTCGAACCCGATCTTCCGGTTTGTAGGGTATTGCCTTAACCAACTACGCTATTCTATTCACCAAAATAAGTAAATTTCCATCCACCCATAGTAATTCTGCCCGAAGGCAGGTCCTTCACTGCAATCATAGCATTTTAATGCTATGCTTGCAGCTTTACTAGGGTATTGTAGGTGTGGTAGCTTCCCGTTGTTTTCCACGCCGGTGAAGGATGATGATGATGATGATAATGATAAGGATGATAATGGCCATATGATTTCGGGGGCCGTTTGGGCCTTAAAGTTTTCCTGTCATTTGTCTTACAGGTGAGGAAAAACCCCGATAAAAACCTCACCCAGAGAAACTGCCCCGACCGGGGATCGAACTCGGGCCCGCTGCGTGACAAGGCAGCACGCTACCTCGAGACCACAGCGGTGGACTATAAGTAAATTTATAGATAAGTAAATAAATGAACTTATTTGTTACTGAAAAATAAATCTGTGAAATGCATTGTCAGATTTTTTTTTACACACGGCTACTTACGTTATTTGCCTCATCTGTCCTGCTGTGGATATATTGGGTGGATTTCTCAACCGAAGTCAAAACCAAGACCGCGGTTTTCCGATTTTTTATTGTGTTATGGCTGTTAATTACAAAACAAATTCCGAATCACGTCTTAGGTTTTCATAACAATTTCTGTGAATTTGCAGTCATTTATATAGGTGTTACGGAAACAGTAAAACATGGAAAAACGCGGTCGTGGTTTAGATTTCAGTTGATTGAGTCTTTTAAACAATGAAACATAAAAAATCCATTATAATATAATGTGTCCACCACTGTGGTCTCGAGGTAGCGTGCTCCCTTGTCACGCAGCGGGCCCGGGTTCGATCCCCGGTCAGGACAGGCTCCTGGGTGAGTTTTTTTCGGGGTTTTTCCTCACCTGTAAGACAAATGTCAGAAAGTTTAGGGCCCTACGGTCCCCGAAAATCATCCGGCCATCATCATCCTTATCATCATCATAATCATCCTTCACTGGTGTGGAAAGCAACGGGAAACTACCACACCTGTAACTCCCTAGTAAAGCTGTGAAGTATAGCATGGAAATGCTATGATTGCAGTGAAAGACCTGCCTTCGGGCAGCATTACTGTGGATGGGATGGATAATATAATGTACTAATCACAGTAATTTCACCCACTAATGTTGTAAAAATTAATTCTTCAATTGACAATACTATGGCATTAAGGTAAAAGTGCGTAAGTCCGATTTTAGTGATTTTTATTTTGTAGATTAATATGTCAGAAATACAGAATTTTTCTTTCTTTATCATAAGGGTAAAGTTCTTAAGTGATGTAATTTCTAATGGTAGATATCTCTTGGTCATAAGTAATGCAAATATCTAATTATTTTTTTTTATTATTCCGGCTTTTACAATGAATATACATTTTTCCGGTACCCATGTTCACAGTTAACTACACATTTGTTTCAACATATTTTTCCATTCCTGTCTGTTCATCCATATATCTTCTTCTATTTCCAATTCCCTCTTAGCTTCATCGATTCCCTGAATCCACGTAATAGTTGGTCTACCCTTCTTTTTCCTTCCCTGTGGTTCCCAATCCATGATTATTTTAGGTAGTCTTCCTTCTTCCATTCTTCTAAGGTGTCCGTACCAATTTAATTGTTTCTTCTTTATAAAATCTAATATTGAATATTGTACCTGCATTTTTTCTTTTATATATGAATTTCTGATTTTATCCTTCCTGGATATTCTTGTAGCACGTATACAGTATTATTAATACATTATTTTAATATTAATAAAATAAAATAAGTTAAAATACCCTCTTAAGTGAAATCCGTCGTCCTCAACTTTTAAAATATGTGATCTTTATGCCTGTAAGGCCTTTCAGAACATCCGCCCCATCTTCAGCAGTTCATTTTTCGCTACAGCATCCAGGTTGATGTTTGATGCTGCTGGTCCTAATGTAGCTTTGTCGTGACACGACATAAAGATCACATATTTTAAAAGTTGAGGACGACGGATTTTACCTAAGAAGGTATTTTAACTTATTTTATGACTCTCCACCTCAACGGTTTTAACAATGAATTTTATTAGTATTGATTTAATATAATATTATTTTAATATTAATAAGCTCTCGTGAAAAGTTATTTTTTAGACTTACGTGTGTTTACCCTGTGGCCACATTATTGATTACAAAATGTTGACTTTATTGTTATGTAGTAAGATTCCATATCAACATACTAGTATTTCATACCGTCATTTGTAACACACTTTTATCGTATTCCGAAATAATGAAGCTAAGGAGATTATTCTATTGTAAATATTTTTGAAAACTTTTAAATATGTACATCGACCCTACATAGTAGACACCGAAAATATCCACAACAAAAAATAAATATACTATTAATAGAGAGATAGATGGAAAGCTCTGCAGCCATCACTTAAGTGTTGGCGGTGAGCGATCCATTTTGGTCCTCCTTAATAGGTAGAACCCCGGGTTCCTGCAAAATACATTAGCCTCGGTTTAAATTTTGAATTCAAATTTGAAGTTAATTAGCAGAGTGAAGTCGGAAGCGGACCTTTTGGGGTTCTATTCCAGCATTTGCTCTTTGGATTGGGGGGAACCGCTTAAAACATCAATCGGAATATATACTATTAATGGAATTAAACACAATGTGTACAGTTTGTCAAATGTGATATGCTATTTTTCCTTTGCATAGTGTGTTACTGGTAAAGTTCTTTGTGTGTGATCGTGTGTGTATATATGTATATATGTATATATGTATATATATATATATATATATATATGATATGATATGAAAAGAAAAATGAATGCTTGAGTCGGGATTTGAACCCTAAACTCTGTACATTTAGCGCTCTAACGACCTGAGCTACCCAAGTATTCCAATTCAAAAATACATTTTTCTTATATATGTAGTATTCTCAATTCACACACGAGGTAGCGGAAATTCGTTCCGACTGACATCTAGTGGCTAACATAACAGTTAAGCAAATTTTTAAAGAGAATATTTACTTTATAGCAGTAACGCATATATATATATATATATGGTATGATAAGAAAAATAAATGCCTGGACGGGATTCGAACCCGGAACTCTGAGTGTGTACCTCAGCGTGGTATCCATTACACCACCAGGCGAATCCAATTTTTCTTATATATGTATTATATTCTCCATTATTACTAGATGTCGCGAGAACTCGGTCTTCACTGCCATCTAGTAGCTGACTATAACAAGTAAGCAAATTAAAGAGAATATTTTTACCTTATAGCAGTGACGCTTTATCGATGTTGTAATTAAATATTTAACATTGAGCAATGCAAGCTTAATATGGTATGATAAGAAAAATAAATGCCTATATATATATATATATATATATATATATATATATATACGCAGTTATATAATTTGTTGACTATTATTTTGAATTATGTAATTACTGCAATTTCGCAGATGATAAATTTGACGTTTTACGAGAGAGTATTATGCCTCCATAATCTACAAGAAGGTTACATTAATAATGTTTAAGTGGTGAGCCTTGAAACAAGTGTCGAGAATTGTCAGTCATTTTTTTATCTTCGTTTCTTCCTGACATTGGATATGTAATAGTTGTACATCTGTTGATCCCATATCTTCTGATCCCCATATTAACAACTTCACTATTGTCTCAAACGAGGGCTACTTAAAAAAAAAAGGAACTCATTCAATGCTCCAGGTTGTCATTTCGACATTTCTGGTGTTATCTCCTGACATTGGCTTAATTTTAACCCACTTCTGAGATTGGGGTGCTTGAAAGGCGGGGTTACTCTGCCCCGATGATATGATGGGTGATGATGATAGTGGAGCCCCAGGCGAGTCCTTAATCCTAAACTTAATCTGAGGCGAATATGAATGAATGATTATCATGGCCATCTGATGTTCGGAGACCGTTTGGGCCTTAAAGTTTCCTAACACATGTCTTACAGGTGAGGAAAAACCCCGAAAAAACCTCATCTCAGAAAATTGTCCCCGCCGAGACTTGAAATCGGGCCCGCTGCGTGACAAGATCATATCGGTTGGAAGGCCATTTCAAAGTAATGCACACGATATTTTTACATCATCATCAACAACAAGGAATAAGCCCAATGGCCTGTTCCGATTTCATTATAGGTCGAATTGGTCCTTCCATCTCTTCAATGGTCTTCCCAACAATCTTCTCCCTTTTGGTTTATAATTATACATTTTCTTGGTAAGCGCTGTTCATTCATTCGTAATAAGTGCTGAAGGTAAGCATTTTGATAGTATTTTATTCTTTCACAGAGATTAAATATATTAAGTTCTGTTCTTATATCTTCGTTTTTCTTTTTATCGGTCCTTTGGTATCCTGCTATTGCTCTCATTTCTGCAGCCTCATTTGTTTACTATCTGCCTTTGTTAATGCCCAAGTTCCACATCCATAGATAAGAGATGGAACTGCTAATTCAAAGCTGCAAAGGTATGGGGATCCCAATAGGCAACAGATTTTTGCTGACATTACAATTTGCCGATGATCAACTGGTTTTAGCGCAAGACAAATTTGATATGGAATTCATGATAAAAAGGTTGAAAAACACATATGAATCATGGGGTCTCACAGTAAATTTACAAAAAACAGAATATCTGGCAATAAATAGCAATGAACGAGAAAATTTAATATTGGAAGAAGGAATCCAAATAAAGCAAGTGAAACAAACTAAATATTTGGGAATAATTATGGATAACATTGAAGGTATAGGCAAAGAGAACATAAAACATAGAATTGAATTGAGTAGCAAAATAATATCATCGTTAAATTCCATATGGTGGGATAAGCATATTTGGAAAAACACAAAAAAATATATTGGTAAAACATTGGTGGAATCTGTTGCAATGTACGGAAGTGAGCTATGGACAATCAATAAGTACTACAAGAATAGACTAATAGCTCTAGAAATGGATTATTTACGAAGAAGTGCCAGAAAGTCTAGATTAGAACATGTCACAAATAAGGAAATTAGAAACATAATGGAAGCAGAAGAAAGCATAATTGAAAGAATTGAGGAGAAGGAATTAAAGTGGTTAGGACATGTCTTAAGAATGGAAGATGAGCGATGGTCGAAGCAACTATATGAATGGCATCCGAACAGAAAGAAGAAAAGAGGGAGACCAAGGTTAACATGGAACGAAAACATGAAGACAATAATGCAAGCTAGAGGGCTAAGCATCGAAGATGCCCAAGACCGTAGGCTTTGGAGGTTTGGCACGGGAAGACGGCAGCAGCTGTAAAAACCCCGACGATAGATAGATAAAAATAGTTTATTTTCTAGTTTTATTTAATAAAGTACCTTACGTTTAATTGTGCCACATAGATAACTGAATCGTTGTATTTTAGTGTGTTTATCTAAATTTCGTCCACCGTTGTGGTCTCGAGGTAGCGTGCTGCCTTGTCACGCAGCGGGCCCGGGATTCGATCCCCGGTCGGGGCAGTTTTTCTGGGTGAGGTTTATATCGGGGTTTTTCCTCGCCTGTAAGACAAATGTCAGGAAAACTTTAAGGCCCAAACGGTCCCCGAAATCATATGGCCATCATCATCATCCTTATCATCATTATCATCATCCTTCACCGGTGTGGAAAGCAACGAGAAGCTACCACACCTACAATTCCCTAGTAAACCTGCAAGTATAGCATGAAAATGCAGTGAAAGACCTGACCTGGGGCAGAATTACTATGGATGGATGCATGTAAATTTCTTTCATTACCTAAATGACATCCCAAACAATTAAAATTCTGAACTTGGTCTATAATTACAATGTTTATCACTATTTTTGTTCTTATTGCACATTTTCCTTTCAGAGCTAGTATTTTTGTTTAGATGTATAGATATTCTTAAATTGTATTTAGAGAGATATAATATAAAGTATAAAAGCATTGTTGTAAAGCATTTTCTGATGCTGTCATTATTACTTGGTTGTCTGCAAAAAAACAGAGTTGTCAATACACTAATATTTTTTACTAACACCTTAATTTATTTTATATTATCTGTCCACAATACTTCAATATAGCCTCCCTGCTTGTCAATGACTGAATCCCAACATTTGGGAAGCATTATTATTCCATTGAATTCATGTTTCGAATAGCTTAGGCAATGTCAATAGAAAGCTTTCCAGATTGGGAATATACTCGTGTTTGGACTGCACGTTGCATGAGGTAACACATCCCATCCATAATCGCTAAGTTTTTTTTTTTTTTGGTTATAATATCCGCGATGTGCGGGCGGGCGAGCGAGCATTGTCATGGAACATGAGTGGCCCAGCCACTAGAAACTTAGGTTTGTTCTTGTATATTTTCCTGCTACGGTTTTACATGAAGGCACGATAAACACGAAACTTTGTATCACCTATTGGTTCAATAATTTCCTGTATTGGAGTAGTGATATTTATCTTCATTACTGAAGATACTATGGCAGTTTTATGAATCCTTAAGTAATACATTTATGATTAAATGTTAATATTTTTAAAGTGGCCTATGGGTCCCAAGTCTGAAGATTTTCAGACTCGTAAAAGAAACATGAGCCTGAATAAAAATGCAAAATTTACCGATCGATTCGCATGATAATACTTTAGATGTCTCATCAGGCGCTAGGCCCCCTATCACTCGCTGACTTCAAGGGGCAAATGAGCGTAACTAAATTAACTTAGTCAATAAGTTCTCATTAGGAAGCGCCCTAATCCCGGGACAGGGAAGGAAAGGGCTTAAGGAGAAGAAAATTTAATACACTCCAGCGACACTTCTTACACAAGACTCTAACTGTCATGATGATTCCTTTGTAATCATATTCAAACATCATCTTTTATTTGCTTGACAAGGAAGTCATTTTTTCTGGCCAAGGTAATCTGTAGCTCTGCAGTCGTTTGCCTGTGATTTAAAATCCAGCTGAAAGTCCTTAATCCACGTTTAATCAACAGCAACAAGTCAACGCAAGCATGATTCATCCTTCAACACGCTATGGATCCGCTATACATTTTATAAACTAACGCACCACACCAAAGGGAATATTTATAAATTGAGGCTAAATAATTTGGGCGGGACTTTTGTTCAAGTTAGGGATATGTATTACTTCGTGTGTATAGTTCATTTTTCGAACCTTTCTTTCGGCAAGGTTGCAATGCCCAGGAGTTTCTGGTTCTGTTCAGTAGTGACCGACCAATTCCTCTTCTTTAAATCAAAAGTGAAAACTCTTGTGGTTCTATAAAGTTCTTCACATGTTGTACAACGACCTTGTTCAAGAGCATCTGCCACGAGCTTCACATTTATTTTATATGCTGATGTTCTCGGCCTTCCTGGTCTTGGGTCATTTTTTATGCTCATACAACCACCAATTAACAATTAGCCCAACGAGAAACTGCACTACTGTCCTCTGTAAACTCACCATAAACTTCACCAAAAGTACCAGGGATTTTTACCGCGTAAAGGTTTGATCTTAATGTGTGACTTCTGAGCTGCAGTAATAACACTACCCGTAACTTGAAGCCTTCATCTCTAGCTCTTATTATACAAATATAGAGTACATTATTGATACAATATACGCACTTCTTTCTCAAACTTTCAACTGCTAAATAACTAACTCACTGACACTATCGATCCCGTAGTTTCGTGGCCACGTGGACATAAGCTGTCCACACATCCCTATCCTGAGCTAATGTTTTCCAATCATTCCCTGTATAATCTACTTCCCTCAAATCATGGTCAATGTTATTCTCCAGCCTGTTTCTTGGTCTACTGGGCGTTTTTCTTTTGGTTTTCCTACAAGAAGATTCCATACCCCTCTTCCATTCCCCATTCGTGCCACATGTCCTGTCCATAGCAGTTTACAAGACGTAACTGTTCTTATTACATCTGGTAGCCTATATACATAAAGATCATGTAGCTAACTAACTGTTAGTAGTCGTCTCCATTCGCCTGTCTGTTCATGACTCATTGCTCGAAAAATGTTCCTAAGAACTTTATTCTCAAATAATCTTAACATTTTCTCCTCTCTTAAAGTAACGGTCAATATTCGCATCCATATAATATAACTAGGAGAATAACAGTTATATATATTTTCAGTTTAAGTTTAACGTTTTTTGAGAGAAGTTAGGATGACAAGAGTCCCTGTGCATCAACTAAATTTCACTACTATTGGGTCATCCAATCCGCTGTACTGCTAACCTGTGCAATACTTTTGAAATGTCCCTCGTGCATAGCTATTACTGATTTGTGATGATATTGTAGACAGTGTCAGTAGCTGGATAGTAGCGAAATACCTTCTGCTGAGGATGGGACTGGTCCCGAAATACCAACAACATTTTAATCGTTTTAATAGTTAAGGAAACTGCATACAATGTACATAATTTTAAATTGTAATTTTTATATACTCTAATACCTCAACGAATTTTTACCATGGATTTGATTAGCATTGACTATTCACATGTTAAATAGACGAGCTGAGTATTGGCATGAGTGGAGTTTTGGTATTTTTCTCGATCCTATCACTTATAATTTATTTCAGTTAATTTATTTTGTAATAATCGTTTAAAATGTTACCACTGATTGCATGAATTTCATCACAAATTTTAAAACAAGACAAACTTTTCCATTGTAATATTGTAAGTTGATTTAGATTCTCAAATTATTGTGAATTGCAATAGACAGAAAAAATGGCGTCATTTTCCGAGAATGACTTGGGAACATCCTACTGCACGAACGAAATGGAATTCAAGGACGAAACTGGTCATTAAGTTCTACAGTAACAAGAAAAGTTAAAAAAAATAACTTACAAGGAAACGAAGCAGTGGGAAAGTACCATATTTTATTAACAAATATTTTACTTTGAATAAAGCCTACGTCTTGTATACAAGTAAATAAATATCTCTTTCGATATTTTATTGAGAAATTCAAACAATATCCTTACAGATGATTCAGGAAGTATGAATTTAGATAAAATGAAATGCATAATGATTAAGGAAAACACAGCATTGTAAATAATAATAATAATAATAATAATAATAATAATAATAATAATAATAATAATAATAATAATAATAATAATAATAATAATAATAATAATAATAATAATAATAATAATAATAATAATAATAATAATAATAATAATAATAATAATAATAATAATAGTAATTCGGACTGGAAATTAACATCAATAACACTAAATACATATTCACACATATAAATATGTAATGAAAATAGACAAATGAGGGGAATTTTGAGGAAGTGGCTGAATTTAAATACCTAGGAACAATAATTACAAATACATAACATGTACAAAGAAAATGAACGTAGACTCACTTTGGAAATGCTTGCTATTATGCATTACAGGGACTCTTATCGTCCCAACTTCACTTAAAACCCTCAAACTGAAAATATATATAACTGTTATTCTCTTAGTTATATTATATGGATGCGAAACATGAACTCTTACTGTAAGGAAGGTAAAAATATTACGAGTATTTGAGAATAAAGTTCTTAGGAAAAATGTTTGGATCAAAGAGAGAGATGAACAGACAGGGGAATGGAGAAGACTACATAACAGTGAGCTAAATGGCATTTATAGGAAACCAGATATAATAAGAACAGTTAAATATTGTAGATTGCGATGGACAGGGCATGTGGCACAATGAGAAATGAAAGAGGGCGATGGAAACTTCCTTGTAGGAAAACCAGAAGAAAAAAAACGCACAGTTGGTAGACCAAGGTTAAGATGGGAGAATAACATTAACTACGATGTAGGGTAGTAGATTATACAAAGAATGATTGCAAAATATTAGCTGAGGATAGGGATGTATGGAGATGTTCTGTCCGCGCGGCCATTAACCTGCGAGTTCTATAGTGCCAGTGAGTTAGTTACAGTAATAATAATAATAATAATAATACTAATAATAATAATAATAATAATAATAATAAAAATAATATTTCTTAGTTGGCTTTTTTCACAATGCTCCTCCACTCATCTCTCTTCAATATTTTCTTTTTGAATTCCCTAATTTACATTTATCAAGCTACCGTACTTCTAATTCATGTAGCCATCTTTCCCTTTATCTATTATTTTTTACTTCCAAACATCACACTATTTTATATATTTTTAAGCATTCTATATTCATTCATTCCATAAATATCTTCTAACCAACTATGTTTAAGTGATTTTAATAACTTACGGAATAGAAATCATATGGCTGCATCTTATAGAAGCTAATCTAAACACGCTGGAAAAAGTGAAAGCTACATATATGAAACGAGCAATACTTACTTACTTACTTACTCACTGGCACTATCGAACCCGTAGGTTCATGGCCGCGCGGACATAAGCTCTCCATACATCCCTATCCTGAGCTAATGCTTTCCAATCATTCCCTGTATAATCTACTTCCCTCAAATCATAGTTAATGTTGTTCTCCCACCTCATTCTTGGTCTACCAACTGGGCGTTTTCCTTCTGGCTTTCCTACAAGAAGTTTCCATGCATGTCTTTCATTCCCCATACGTGCAACATGTCCTGCCCATCGCAGTCTACGGAGTTTTAAAAACGACAAGAAGCCGAGTAGTGTACCTACTGGCAAGGGAGAACTACTACCACCTACGGAACCATCAGAACATGTGCTACAAAGACTACGCAGGAAAAGAGAAGTATGGCAGAATTCTTCAGCACCGGAGCGATGATAGTCAGGAATTGAACAGAAGCAAATTTCCAGATACGACACATCATCACAAGATTAAGCGTGCATGGATTCCTCCATTTAATGTGCAAACCCGAAGATGTGAAGTATGTGAAGAAAAATGTGAAAGATACCATATAGAAACATGTAAAAAAAAAAGAATAAAAAACAATTTAGTGACTACGCAAGACAATGCTAAAGTGTTAGTGATTACGCAAAACATTGTTGAAGTACTGTGTTAAAAGTATCACCGTTGCGAATTTTTGCGCAATCCATTTATACAGGATGTCCCAAAATTAGACCGACAAACGTTGGGGGCTGATAGATAACATTATTTTAAACACTTTTTGTTAAGGAAGATTTTTTGCTGCGGTGATTCATTTAAGCGCTGGACGAGTTAATGTCATTACTGCCTCCCACCCAGTTGGTTTAGATACGTAAATTACATTTGTGTACAGTATGTATCTTTTAAAGGAAACACACGAAAGAAACAAAACAAAGACGTTTAAGTATTTACGGCAAAATCATTTAATGCATTTTTCTGAGTAAGGCACATAATCTAAATCAAGAAACAAACACAGAACACACAAACGAAACACAAACATGTCATTGTTTACAGGTAATCACAGCTTTACTATTCAAAGCAAATGTTGGAACGCACTCCCATTGCGATTAACACAAAGAGTGCATTGGCGTGCCATATTCTGCCATACCCTCGCAAAGACATCAGCCATTTATCTGATTTCGCCAGCTGCGCAGGTTATTTGTGCCACAAGGCCCTCTTCAGATTCAACAGGTGTTTCATACACGATAGTCTTCATGTGCCCCCACAAAAAGAAGTCAAGTGGAGTAAGGTCAGGGGAGCGTGCCGGCCAGGCAATGGGTCCACCTCTGCCTATCCAGGGATTGCCGTATGTAGCCGTAAGATGACGACGTACCAAAGTCAGTTGGTGCCCCATCATGTTGAAACCACATGTCCTGTCTGATATGAAGGGGAACTATTTTCATTAGATCAGGCAAAACGTATTGCAGAAATACTAAGTAATTGTAAGCATTGAGTCGGGCGGGCAAAATATATGGTCCTATTAAGAAGTTATCCACAATACCGGCCCACACATTAACGCAAAATCTCAGTTGATGTGACCTTTGAAATGTAGCATGGAGATTTTCGAAGGCCCAAACATGTAAATTCCGACTGTTAAATGACTTCTCACGTGTGAAACATGATATGGGATGCAAACAGTACATCATTTTGAATTTTATCCAGATACCGCTGACAAAATTGCTGTCGCAGAGGATAGTCTTGAGGCCTCATTGCGTGGACTTTTTCAAGGTGAAAAGGCTGCAACAACATTTCCTGCAGAATTCTTCCCACAGTGCTACGACTTAGGTGCAATTGTCGAGCGATGGCGCGAGTACTAGCTGCAGGATTGTTCTCAATGCACCGCAACACATCTTCCTCGTTCTCAGGAGTCCGTACAGAACGTGGCCGTCCTTGACCTTCTGCTCGTCTATCCAAGGAACCTATTTCACATAGTCTACGTTCAATGCTGGCAAATGTAGTGTGATGAGGAACTCTTCAGTTTCGGAACTGTTCTTGGTAAAGCCTTACAGCCGCACGACCCGAACCAACCTTTCCATACACCAACAGCATGTCTGTCATCTCATTCCACGTGTACTTTTCCATGTTGTAAATAAACTAGTATGCAACAGGCATTCCAGCAAACCAACGCACAATGCCAAGGAAACACAATGATGAGCTCAGGAATAAACATGCTAAAGGAATTGAAGCGTCTTTGTTTTGTTTCTTTCGTGTTTTTCCTTTAAAAGATACACGGTGTACACAAATGTAATTTAAGTATCTAAACCAAATGGGTGGGAGGCAGTAATGACATTAATTCGTCTAGCGCTTAAATGAAGCATCGCAGCAAAAATCTTCGTTAACAAAAAGTGTTTAAAATAATGTTATCTATCAGCTCCCAAAGTTTGTCGGTCTAATTTTGGGACACCTGTATATACATTTTACATTTCCCTATCCTTTACAAATATGTTCTATTTCTTATATAAAAAATAAGTAATAAAGTAAAGTCCAATGAAAGTAGTAGTAGAGGTAAAATATCAATTGCAAAAAAAGAAAGTCTGAATAACAATGGTGGTTTTATAACCGTTGTAGTGGATTTTCATTTTTAATTGTAGTCAGTGGAAACAATGAAACATATAAAATAGTAGTATTTGTTCAGACTTTGTACCTGGCGATCGTTAAGACATCGAGAGTGTTGATAGTGACGTCACAGCTTAGTAGTCAGGCAGTTCGTTATGATGTAACTTATATTACATTATGGTTTCAGTAGATAACAAAACGTCCGTCAATTTTAATTGAAACTCATTAAATCAAGTTCAATCTACTTTCGATTCGTGTAAGATTGAACTATTGTAAAAAGACGAAAACAATCCCGAAAAAAACTTACAAAATTCCATATATTCATTTGTTAAATTGGAGAAACTCAATTTCTGATGCCAACTGCAGTGAAAATAAATCATGCAAAACCGTAAGACAACCTATTATTGCATATTATTGCATATTGTTGCATAAACTGACACCAATTTAAATTATATCCACATTCATTTTATTTTCATTACTTTACTAAAATGTTACATAAATCAAACCAATTAATTTTACAGCAAATATTGCCAATTTAAGGTTAATTAAATTGAATTATATATATATTGCTATGAAAAAAATGGCTGTCATTAGAGTGCATTTTTAATTTCGGGTTTCAGGTATACCCTCATTTCTAATGGTTCGATTCAGCTGAAATTTGGGGAATATATTCCTCATTATATTTCAATAGTATATACAAAGGTTTGTTACAAAATAACGATATTTATGGTCGCTAGACCGATTTTAAATTTTCGCTTCAGGTGAAATTCTACATTAATGGTCCTATTTTGCTGATTAACGATCTCGATCTTACTTTTTTTTAATAGACTGCTATATGCCAAGTTTGGTTCCGAAAAAACAAAAATTGCAACCGTTAAAGCGTTAACGACACACACACACACACACACACACACACACACACACACACACACACACACACACACACACACACACACACACACACACACACACACACACACACACACACACACACACACACACACACACACACACACACACACACACACACACACACACACACACACACACACACACACACACACACACACACACACACGCGCACGCACGCACACGCGCGCACACACACACTCAATCGTATATAATGTAATTTTCGATGAGTACTATATAGGATCGGTAAAGTTCTTTGAAAAAATTAAAAATCGAGAGAACATCCTCAACAGCTTCACTTCTTTGGAATTCGCTAAAATTATTTTTTGCGCGATAGTGCGTTTTGTCGTTCTTACAGCAATGACGACTACGATTGAAAGTTCAACCTCCTACATTTCGGGGTTGCCAACCGAACTATACTATAATATTAC
This sequence comes from Diploptera punctata, assembly GCA_030220185.1. Taxonomy (NCBI): domain Eukaryota; kingdom Metazoa; phylum Arthropoda; class Insecta; order Blattodea; family Blaberidae; genus Diploptera; species Diploptera punctata. The sequence goes on along the minus strand of JASPKZ010006341.1, from coordinate 72,298 downwards.
ATATTACAAACCTCGTGCAGGAAGTAAAACCACTACTCTTTATGTATACTACGTACAATGTATATACAAACATATATCCAAAAGGTAGTGTTAATATACATTATACGAAACAATTCACTGCATTTTAAATGAACTGAACTTTATTTGAAGCAATATAAAACAATAAATACGTACTTGCCGCCATTTTATTACTGCTTGGTGTTACGGCCTGCTGTAGTCTCAACTAATAAACATTGTCCACACTGTTAACGTTAGTCAGTTGTTTATAATGAAAGCAAATATTTCCGACAAATTTATTATTTTACTACTATTTATTATTTTGAAAACACGGTCGCACAAAAAGAAATGTACAACGCACGTTTGTGAAATGTTTTACACAATCTCGAAAATTAAAAACCTCGCTCTCGCTCGGTTTTTAGACATTTCCTCTTTTCTGTAAAATATCACTTCCCAACCTCGCATCGTAATTTAGTATTGCATCACTGCATTTTATGGTTCAACTTCTGTTTTAATACTAATATGATTAATGGTAAAATTCCTTTGAGGTGTTAGATAATATACAATTATAAAAATATTAAATTGTACTTATTTTAGTCTCCACAACTGTTGAAATGAACTAAAAATTAACTGTTGAGGAGACTACAATAAAGCCATTACTAATAAAATTCATATAAAATTCTGTTGCTACAAATAATTTGAGTATACATCATCATAAACAACAACAACAACAACAACAACAACAACAACAACAACAACGAGTAGCAGAAGCTCAACCTGCTGATGATGGAAGTTAATTTCCGAAAGCACTCCGGTTAATTTTATATACACCATTTTAACAAAGTTGAGGACGACACTTGCCAACAGGTACATTTTAATTTTTAACTTTTATCTTATGACTAAAATAAGGTATAATTTTATATTATCTAACTACTGTTTTAAGAAACCGCGGTATCCAGATCGAATAAACAGAAGTTGTCACTATAGTAGGTCTATATGTTACGCATTTCTTTACAATATGTCCGAATTTAATTTCGCTTATTCATTTTATGTTTGTCCATTTCTCGTGTTTCATTCAGTAATGGTACAAAACGCCAATTATGCATTTTTCAGATCAGAAGACTGAATGCAATGTACAGAGTATTTGATCTAGTGAGTTAACAAATGAGAGGGCGGAACAGGAAGTAGTCACTACTTAAGGACGCACATACACTCACGCATGATATGCAGTTGTGAATTTTAATTACTGTAATGCATTAAGACAGGCGGAGAACCTACAGTATTCATTTATAATCCCTTTATTAAATGCGCACAATTGTATGTAACGCAATTCCATGTTCCGAAAATAATGGTTTTTGCCAAATTCATCATATTCTAAGCCTTAGAGCAAATTAAATATGGATGAGTTAAATTTACAGTGGTGTTAAGTCATTTTAGGGTCGGTTTCACCAGCAGAGGTAACCGTATTACGCCAGTTTATGCATTATACACGGGGAAAACTGGCGTAATACAGTTACCTCTGCTGGTGAAACCGACACTAAATTAACTTAACACCACTGTAAATTTAACAGAATGTTTCTAAATTAGCTTTGGAAGCAGATAGTTAACCTTCATTGAAGCATATTTTGTTAAGGAACCTATAGGCTGTGACGTTTCGTTTCAGTGCAAGAGGGGCCTCAGAGGAAGGGATGGAAGGAAGTAGGTGCGTGCAAATATCAAGTCATTCTTCTTCTTCTTTACTTCACGGGCTAGGCAAATTGCCTGTTCAGCCTCACAGTTGTTCTGCCCATCTTTTCACTGGCCTTCCTACATTCCTTGAACCTCTTGGCTAGTAGTTGAATGCTGATCTTGGTAATCTTGTTACATTCATTCTTTCCACATGTGTAAACCATTTCTCACTATATTCTCTGATTTTCTCATCCAATGGATATATATTTAACCCTGTTCTTATATCTTCATTCGTTATCCGATCCAATATTGGGCAGCCTTTTGTTCTTCTAAGGAAGTTCATTTCTGCGCTTTGTATTCTACTTTGCAATATTTTGGTCATTATCCAAGCTTCGCTCCCATAAATTAATTGTGTGTGTTAATCCAAATACTTTACAGACAAGTAAAAATAAAAGGTACTTAATTCTAAAAAAAATATAATAAATAAATAAACAAATAAAATAAACACTCATTTTAGTGTTGTATTGTCAAGATGGATCCAGTTTATTCTCCCATCACAACAAGTGCTGGAAGACACGTCCATTCACATCCAGACAACAGCCATACTTTGTCATACGCTTCCAAAGATGCCAGGGATTTCCCTTATTTCAGCTGCTGCGCAGAAAATGTGTGCTACAAGATCTTCTTCAGAGCGAATATTGGTTTCATAAACCATTACCTCCTTGGAGCCCCACAAAAATAAATATAGGCAGATCAGATCAGGCGAGCGTGCCGACCAGGCAGTGGGCCCACCCCCACCTATCCAACAGATCGTACCAATGGATGTAAACAAACTTGCTGTAATAGGTTCCGAATGCTACTGAGCTCCGAAAGTAAACAAACCAAGCCATATTACTAATGACAAACCCCCCTTGGACTGAAAGGAGTTTTAATCCGTTTCCTTCAATCCCTTCCTGTAAGATCCCTCTAGCCCTAAAACGAAGCGTTTCAGTCCATATGTTTCTAACAAAATATGATTCAATAGAGGTTATCTATCTGATCCCAAGTTTATCGGTATAATTTAGAAACACCCTGTAGAATGTGCACAAACGCAACCCCTGAGATGATGATGATGATGATAATAATAATAATAATAATAATAATAATAATAATAATAATAATAATAATAATGCTTTATTTAACCTGGCAGAGTTAAGGCCAGAAGGCCTTCTCTTCCACTCAACCAGTGAATAATAAAATCATACAGAAATTACATATTTATTACAAAATTTTAAAATATCATTAAAATATAGTCTAAACAAAAGGCGATGCGAATTAGCTAACACGAACGAAATATGGAAAAAAAAAAGTAAGTAAAGCTTCCTAGATGAATATGTATAGGTACATACAAAATACTCAATATAGTTGCTAAGCAAGTAATATTTTCATTGTGTTGAACTTAAGATATCAGTTAATTTAGATTTAAATAATTATAGTTATTGATAAGGTAGTACTGGTTACAAAACTTGACACTAAAAGAAGAGGTGGTAGACCCAAGATTGGATGGATGGATGACGTGAAAAGAACTGGAAACAGTAACTGGAGGCAGAAAGTGAAGGACAGAATAGAATGGCATGTTGTTGTTCGGGAGGTCAAGGCTAAACTCTAAGAGCTGTAGTGTCGAAGATGATGATGGTAAACTTGTAGTCATTACAACACACTGTACTATTAGAGAATAAAGTGCTTAGAAAAAGTTTAATCAAAGAGAGACAAACGTACAGATGTCTAGTGAGCTACATGGACTTCATGGGAAACCGGACGTAATAACACAATTTAAGTCTAATACAATTCGATGGGCAGGACATGTAACACGAATGGAAAACGGAAAAGGAGCATGGAAAGTTTTGTAGGAAGTTTGTCTTCTTCTTCTTATTCACTTCCTGGATTAGGCATTATACCCGAGCCGTCATATGTCCGGCTTTGAAGTTTAGGTTATGCGAGGGGTAAATGGAGAATTCGCCCTCTACTGCCAATAACGATATGGTTGTAGTGGAACTGCCACGACCCATAGAGAAACTTCGGCCACGACCAATCACTGTTCTTGACGCAGGTAAAGCGCGCTGGTAAGGTTTGAAATTGCTGAGATGTCATCTGTATGTCTGCTAACCGCATACATAAAGCGGCCACTCCCACTAAATACTCATATCGGCAACACTGTCCTGAAACGTCAAGGTCGGAGAATCAGTGGCTGCAGTATAGTTGCCTGTTCACTAATAGATCTAAGACAATCTCTTCCGAGAACGTCCGACATCTCTTCTTTCTCTTGGAAAATAATGGGAGATTTTATTTGGTAATCTACTTTCTTCCATTCTTTCTACATGTTCTTTCCACTGAAACTTGTTAAATATCTTTTCTTTTATGGAGTAGATCTGCAGTTCTTAACGGATATCTTCGTTTCTTATCTGGTCCATTCTAGTGCATTAGAAAGTTTGTTTTTAAAATATTTCCATTATCACTTTTTAATCAAGAGATAATAAAATGTTATTGGTAAGTAATACCCCTAGGTTAAATTGAAATCGCGCAGTAGGTAGGCGCAAGAATGAAATGGGAGTTTATATTAGCCATGTTTTGAGAGAGCTAAATTATACTGTGAATGATTGGAAACTTAGCACAGGATAGGGATGTATAGAGAGCCTGTATAGGCGTGGTCATAAACCTTCGAGTCCCATAGTGCAAGTAAGTTAGAATGAATTATACAAAATCAATTCAATTCAGGTTTTTATGTTAAATTTGGATCCAGGACACACCCTTAAATGATGAAATTACTGCATGTTATTTTGTTCTGAATATATTATTTTTTTGTGTTACGTTAATTTTGTGAAAATATATATAATTATCTTCATGGTAGCCGTCGGCTTGTTCCGCTCATATATATCCCAAATGCCCCAGATTGTCGTGAAAAAATATATTACTTATGAAATTGTAACTTTAATTCGTACATATGTCACTTTGAATATGTGGCCAATAAACCGACGACATTTAACAAAGGCAATAAATCCAGAAAAAAAAACCTGGAGAGTAATTAACCTGGGCCATCGGAATGAGAGGTATGGATGTTATCTCACATCCCAGGAAATGGATCCCCAATATAATTAGTAGTTACAGTTGCTGCCGTCAATATTCTGACTTTTACTTTAAACAGTTTTATTCCATTTCATAATGTAGATTTAGATAAAAAAATTAAAACCAATAAAATACATTAAAAAACTATATTCAATAAAACGAAAATTATCATGTATTGCATATATAAAAAAATACATTTTTTAGACTATTTAACTCGTGCCCCAAACGGGAATCAATGACCAATCACGTTTCAATGAATTTTGTTTTACAACCAATCACAGTAGCGTTTCACCTCGATATTTATGAACTTAAATTTATCATATTAAATAAAGAAAGCTCCTCCTTTTTAATATTCTGAATAGGTCAGAGCATTATTTTGCAGTGTCTGACTATCTAAGAAATACGCTGAATATAGCAATTTATATAATAAAGATGTAAGAATCTTATAATGCACGTGGCTTCCAGATTGTATACATAGTGCACGAATGTAAGCAAATGCCGCTTGCGAGATATAATACAAAATCATTTGTAACAATTGATTATACCACAATAAAAAGAAACCACTGTTTGCACTTTCTTAAACGTGTATGACCCAAGTATTAACGTTCCAGTAAAATATAATTGACGTATTTACATCATAAGACATCAGAAATTAATTAATAATCTGTAATGTTGGTTATAATATACAGTTTGATGTGTTTAATTTTTTCTCCACTAGGGTGCATTCTTACAATATTTATTTGGCAATAAATAATAAGATCTGGTTGCAGTGGATGAACAAATGAGACATAACAAACGTTTCTCATTTGTTTTCAAACATAGCCGTTTACATTAGATATATAACTATTTTAAAATAACTATATAACTATATAACCGCTGTGGTCTAGGGGTAGCGTGCTGCCTTGTCACGCAGCGGGCCCGGGTTCGATCCCCGGTCGGGACAGTTTTTCTGGGTGAGGTTTTTATCGGGGGTTTTCCTCACCTGTAAGAAAACTTTAAGGCCCAAACGGTCGCCGAAATCATATGGCCATCGCAATCATCATCATTCATATTCATCTTAGGTTAAGCTTAGGAACAGGGACTCTCCTGGCGCACCATTATCATCATCATCATCACCCATCATATCATCGGGGCAACGTAACCCCGCCTTCCAGGCGCCCCAACCTCAGAAGTGGGTTACGAGTACGCCATGCCAGGAGAGAAACCAGGAATGTCGAAAGACAAACCTGGGGCATTTGAAAAAAAAAAAATTAAATAATGATTTGTGAGTAAACAGCTTAATTTTATTCGTTAAATAGTCCTAACAAATGCCACTCTTGATTCCAAATTCCCTAGATAAATTGGAAATCACTCGTGGCGTTACTTACGATAATCTACCGTGTATTGTATCAATAATAAAATCATTAATATTGACAATTAAAAAACTATAATACTAACGTAAAATGTAGATTGATGTTTATTTAAAACTCAGTTTTGTTTGGGTAACAAATAGAGATAGGAAAGAACAAAAACTTGCAGGTCCTACTAATGAGATCAAACGGAGTATTAATGGAAGCAACTGTGTGTAAAACCAATCAATAAAATGGGAGGTTGTTACGGAATAATTCAATTAAATGACTGATAAAACATAGATTTCAACAACCTCTCATAAATTGGTTCAACGTTTATAATCAGGCTGCCTATGAGCTTGACGTTTCTTAAATTATAAATTATAAAAGCTTTTTGTATGAAAACCCTAATTTTATTTTAAATGTTTCATAATTCACAACAAAATTGTATATTTAACATACTCATATGTTGTTGCTAATTTTCACAACTTCAATTTGACTTGAGTTTCATTATATTTTCTAGAATAATTGAATCTGCCGTTAACTGCACCATCCTAGTAGAAAACCTTTAACAAGAATATTACATAAATTGCGTTGATAATATTCATTGAAGCTTGATTTTATTTGAAATGAAAATTAGGAAGACCTTCCTTTTTGAATCTTTTTCTAAAAGAAGAACAATAGGAAAACAATAATACAGAAAAAAAAATGTTGCATATTTAGAAATCTTGCGTGACAACATATGTTAAAAATTGCAATCACACCAGTAAACAGGGTATGTTTTATAATCTTTATCGACGGATTTTAAATTCCCATGTGGAATTTAAGAGGCCCTACAGTCTTCGTCGCACCTCGCATTTCGAATGTTATGTCTCTCTTTCATTCCATTCGTCTTCTCCAATTGCCCTGTCATTCTAATTCCTTGTCTCCATTATGTTGCAGGTCTTCCTCTTTTCCTACTGTTCGCTGGATTATAATCCAAAGCTCTTTTTTGGCCATTTTCCTATTCCATTATTTTTCACATGACATTTTCATAATAACTGCCTAGTTTCTATCTTCTCAGCACTTGTAAAAACCCTACCAGTTCGTCTTCGAATTATCGCATTCGGCACATGTTGGAGTTTAGAGATTCCACATGCTCTTCTTAGGAAGTCCATTTGCATTGTCTCAATTACCCTTTTATCTGTCCCCAATTGTTGCCAACACTCAGATCCATATGATAATGTTGGTTCCACCACAGCATTATATAGCCTCATGTATGTAATAATGTTCAATGTGTTTAACCATAGCACCCTATGTAAAGATTAATAGTTTTCTTTCCTTGTATTTGATTCTAAAATGTCCTGCTGATATAAAGCTTCCCATACATTTAAATTCATTACATTCCCTGATATTTCTAATTTACAATTATAAGTCTCCTTGATCTCCCCTACTCTTAGATATTCTGATTTTTACCATTTTAATGCCCCATTCCTCCAATTTCCTTAGCATGTAATCATCATGTGCTTCACTAGCTATATTTACTTGATTGTCCGCATACAGATGCGTCGTCAAACAAGAATTCTCCATCTGAATCCTCAACCTGAGATTTTCTTCTTCCACTCATTAAGTGTTTCCTGGATAGGCATAATATATATTTTAATTAAGACAGGGGATAAACAGAAGCCATGTTTAAGGCCTTTTGTAATAAGAAACGATTCCGAAATAATGTGTCTCTGTTTGACGCACTCTTTGCCTTTGCATATGTGTTTGCTGTGTATAGTGTGTTAAGTCCAAAATGGGCTAAAATGAGTTATCATGACTAGCATGTTTGAAAAATAAAATCCTATTTTTCACTTCCATTTTTCATAGAAGTACAATTTGAGACTTAACACCTTTTACGTAACAAACATATATAGGTATATATATATATATATAACTTAACATAGGTCCCATTATGACCGATCTTCATTAATGTTTATAACAACTTTTTCAAGGGTGCTTCATCATAATTTTCTCTAAATCGGTAAATTCAAGTGAGTTATTAGATTCCTGGATTTTCTCTTTTCTAAACCTGCCGCAGAACAAAAATGTTGTTAACACATGATCTCTGAGCATGGAATCCTGTATTACTGGATGCAATATTCCATTACAAATCATTAAGGATTTTACAATTAGGCTTACACTAAGCCAGACTGTTTTCAAACTTTTCACTCTTCTACACTGGTTATTATAATTTTTAGGGTCGGATTCACCAAGAGGGGTAACTGTCTTACGCGAGTTTTCCCCGTGTATAATGCATAGCTTAAACTGGCGTAATACAGTTACCTTTGTTGGCGAAACCGACCCTTACAGATGAAATTATGTTAAATATTACTTACTTTTAGTAATTAGTAAGATGAATTTCGTATACTCTGTTGAGATTTCTTAAATTGCATATAGGCTACTGGAAGATAAACCGAATTAAATTTGTAGAAGAAAATGAAAACATTTGAGAAGAATTTATCTAAATGTGGAAACATATAAACATAATGAAATATATTAATATTTGTGTATCAGATTGAAAAAAGAAATGTAGATATATGATTGATTTTATACCCTGATATTTCAGGCCAGACTTGCAGAAATATGGAAACGGACACAGTAGAGAGACCAACATGGCTGACCAATGAATTACTGCAGAAAACACTTAGATCAAGAGAGGGGTTTGAACAGGCACAAATCATAAACTCAGTGGTTCATTCGGCTGTTGGCAAGGGTGAAAACTACACAAGTATTATATTCAGAATCGCATTTAAGTACAAAAAGGATGACAGAACACATGAAATACAAGAAACAAGATTTATACTGAAGTCTTTGTCAAATGCAGAGATACTTGTAAAATTTTTAATCGAAACCAAGACATTTGAGAAAGAAACAACAATGTTACGGGATATAATTCCATCGATGTGCCGTCTTTTGGAAAATAGCTTACCAGAAAAGAGTATTCAGCCATTGTCACCATATTGCTACAAATCTGACATACCTCATACTCTGATATTGGAAGATCTGACAACCCTAGGGTTCAAAATGGCCAACAGACATTCTCGTCTGGATTTACAACACACACTTATAGCTTTGAAAGGTTTGGCTAAATTTCATGCAGCATCGGTGGCTTTGAATGAAAAAGATCCATCCATTCTAGAAACTTTCAAAACAGAATGCATTTATATTGAGAAAAACAGAGATATTATGCAATCATTCACACATGCAACATACGATGCACTTATAAACGTTGTAAGCCAATGGAACGGATATGAAAAGTACATTGAAAAGATCAAGGCGGTAATTCCGATGTATTTTGATCGAATGAAGGAACAAATTACTCCAAAACAAAATTCATTGAATGTTTTGAATCATGGAGATTGCTGGGTGAATAATATGATGTTTCATTATTCACCAAATTCAGGAGAAGTTGATGGCATAAGGTTCATAGACTTTCAATTGTCAAGATTTTCCTCTCCAGCGTTGGATCTTCAGTATTTCATATACACAAGTCCAAATGAAGATGTCCGTTCTCAGAAAACAGATTATTTGATTGAAGTATATCACAAAGAATTGTGTGAATACTTGAAGATGATGGGTCAACATGACAAACTCATCTCTCTTGAAGAACTGAAGAAAGAATTTGAAGAAAAGTATTTCTTTGGATTTAACACTGCTTGTACTGTTCTCACAGCTGTTCTAGCTGATCCTTCTGAAGCGTTTGATTTAGAACACTTCAAAGAAGATGATGAAAGCAGTTTCGATCCTAAGTATATGGAAAAAACTTATTCGGGAAATAGATTTAAAAATGCTTTCCAGAATTTGTTACCTCATTTTGAAAGTAAAGGCACTATTTAATTGCAGTCTCAATAAGAACTAATATACTCATATACATAATCATCATTGTCTAATTCCTGCTAAGTGTTAAGGCATTTTACCACACATTTATGCTCTTAGTCCACCGCTATACGTTTTCCCAACTACCGTCTTCCCTGCATTTTTAATGAAGAATTATGTATGACATCCTAATGTGTTCAACATTAAATAAGTGGAAAAGTGATTTCATTGTGATAATGCATATACACAAAAGAGTGTGACAGTCTAAATTGATAATGCAAGAAAATAACAGTGGTATGCATGATTCTGGGGTTTCGTTCAAACTATGTTACATTTACTAAATTCTGATATACTGATCTGAAAATTGAAATACATTTTTTCTATCAGGTTCCAATTTTTTCAATTATCAATTTTATTTTCTACTAGCTGTACCCGTCTGTGATTCAGTCTGTAAATAGTGTTATTCATTGTCTTAAACTATTCAGTATAGCGTGTGTTGCTTTTACGTCCAACAGATGGCGCCGTTTTTAAATACAATCATGTTTTTATCTGTCACAAATGTGAAATCTATATAATAGTCATATAAAAACATGCGCGTGTTCGAATATAACCTTGTGTTAAAAATAAAAATAAATTGGTAAAGAACGTTCGGAGATTTAAGATTTTGAATAAACAAACATTTACATTTTTATTTACATATATGTATGTTTCTAATGCAATTTTGTGTATAGATCCAATTCATTTGAAGATGGTAGATAGAAAAACTGAATTAGTATTCAAATGTATGTGATTAATTAAGAACAGAGGTTAAATATTAACGTAACATATGATTACGCATGTTTTGAATAAATCAACTTACAATTAGTAAAAACATAAATCTGATTGGAATGTCAGTAAGAAAGTGTATTTTATTATTTTTCTCATATTGTGAAAATTGGTAAGTGATGGAGAAAAACTGAGTTCATATTTAAACTCTCCATGATTGAAATTACGTCAGGGGAAAAAATTAAAATTTGGAAACCAATGTAATTTTTTAAGCCAATATTTGAAGGTGAATTGTGAAAAAATAAGGACAGTAAAAAAGTGTGTATTCTTGTGAAGGAACATTTTTGGAACATGTACAAATAGAAATGTAAATAATAAGAATTAATCATATATTTTATGTCTTTCGGGCTAAATGGCCGTGGCGTTAATATAACCAGACCACAGCCATTTAGCCCGAAAGACATAAAATATATGAATCAAGACACCTGCCGTGAAAGTCTACAATTTTACATAATAAGAATGAAGTTAGAATTATCTAATGAAGAATACCATAACAACAAGGATAAAATAGTAATTTACAAGATAACATAAATAATTTAAAAAAATAAGATCTTCCCGAAGGAAGAAGATAGGTTGGAGACAAAATATGATAGTTTAAATTGGAAAAGAATCCAGTAAAAATGGTTATAAAAAATGGAGGCAGAAAATTTCTGATAAAAGAAAACGTCAGCAGTTGTTTTGAAGTTTTTAAAAGTACTTCAGAGAGAGAAGAACAAAATACATTCTAGAGATGGAAGAAGAAGCGATACGAGTAAATTAACAGTATTATAAATTCAAAATATCTATTTAACAACCAATTTGAAAATGTTATATCATATTACATTATAAATAAAGTATTTAATTAATTCCTTTGATTTCTGAAGTCATAATTAAGAGAAAGTGTAGATTTACGGAATGTGAAAGAATCTTAAAGCCTGAATAAAGATGTCTCTGATCAAAGCCCAGATTTGAATTGTGACGGTAATGACCATATTCGAGGCAGTTAAATGCAAAGGGGCACAAGCGCAATTTTTGCAGTACTGAGAAAACATATTTAAAGTTGAAGTTGTATAAGAAAATCATAGGTAATTGAAAATGATAACAATCAAACTTTATCTACTTCTAACGCATACACTTATATCCCTTTTCCACTAAATGTAATTATGCTTCAATATGTAATTATGCATCAAGCTAGTTTTTTTTGCAAAAAATCACTACACCACTTTTTCCAACTTCCTCATTTGTTAAAAATTGCCGTTGATTAAAATAATAACAATAAAATGAGAAGTCATGTATGCATTTATTTTTCACTATAAATGGGCTTAACTACGGAAATAATGATCACATTAAAATACTTGAACATGAAATGACAAGTTTGTCCAAGATAGAATCTTCTTCTTCATACACCCTTATGTCCCTAATTGAGACACGTGTGCCCCCATATCGGGAAATGTCTTAGCCATGCTAATTTATACTAATCTCTCTACAGATGTCAGTGAGTGGCACGTGGTCAGTGTTGCGATTTAATGATATATCTAGCAAGAAACTAAGGTGTTACTACGAGTTGTTACTTGTAGGATGGATGACAATCGGTTGAATTTTGCATAGAGATCTTTTCATTCAGGCTTGAGGTTCTTTTATGAGCCTGAAAATCTTAAGACTCGGAACCCATGGCTTTAAATCCCTCCCGGATGACTTGTCCCTTAGATTTTCCATCCTAAAAATCCATCGACCTCGGTCGGGTTTGAACCCGCGATTCTCAGAACTAGACGGAAGGAACATAACCACTAGACCACCGCGGCCAACAACACAGAATGAATATGTATATTAAAATTTATTAATAAGTCAATATAGCTATGACCGAATGCATTTACACCAAAACCTCGTTAATTCGAAATTTACTAATTTAAAATTTGCAATATTTCTATTAACCTTTTAAAGAAAAATCAATTTGAGATTAAAACAAAATAGGCATGTTAGTGGAGATTAATTTAATGTAATAATATGTCTCTACGTCATACCCGTGCATTCTACGTCAGACAACAGTGCCTCCTTAATAGAATTACTTAACAAAGTGAATTTAGTTACGCTTATATCCTTACAGATATCGCCGACTGAAAAAGTGGTTTGCTCATCGCATCAAATAGATAAATATTATGTAACTAAAACATTACTTGGATGTTAAAGCCGATTAAATTTTGCTCAGAGGCTGTAATTTAGGTTTGAAGGTTTTTTACGAGCCTGAAAATCTTCAGAATTGGGACCCCACTGCTTAAGGTCTCTCCCTGAGGACTCCCTTCGATTTTCCATCCTGAAAAATCCATCTTCCCCGTTCCTCGGTATCAGAGACAAGGAAGCTGAACTCCGAGACCGACCATGTAACGATATAAGAACCAATTTAATTAACTTGGACAAAATAACTTTATAGGCGGCTCCGTGGCTCAAGCGATTAGACGCTCGCCTCTCACCGCTGGGGTCCCGAGATCGAATCTCGGTCACTCCATGTGGGTCTCGTGGTGGACGAAACGGAACATGGGCAGGTTTTTCTCAGGTTTCTCCCGTTTTTCTTGCCACAATTTTCTTCCACTGTTTCTTCATACTCATCTCGACCATTTCGTTTCATTTCGTTCATCTGTCCCTCTGATCGTGCGTCAGGCGTGGTCGGCCGGCGCCCTTGTCATCCACATACCTCTATATAAGGGGTTCATCTCATCGCATCCCTCGACCCGACCCTGAGTTGGACACGAGTTGATGATATTATTATTTATCATAAATAACTTTATAACTCGCGCTACATACAGTGAGTATAAAAAGAGTTCGTATAGTGGACAATTTGGTAAATTCATTGATTTATTCTTTTAATTGACAAAGTATTTCCTTCTGGCTATTCTTCCAAGATAGATATTTTCTCTTAGGAAATTACGAACTGTGGAATCATTTTCTAATAACTTCATTCTCAAGTACTCGTAATCTTTTCTCCTCCTGAAGGCACTCCCTTCACTGCAATCATAGAATTTTCATGCTATGCTTGCAGCTTTACTAGGCAATTATAGGTGTGGTAGCTTCCCGTTGCTTTCCACACCGGGGAATAATGATGATGGCCAGATGATGTTCGGGGACCGTATAGGCCTTAAAGCTTCCTGACATATGTCTTTCAGGTGAGGAAAAACCCCGAAAAAAACCTCATCTAGGAAGATTATCCCGATCGGGAATCGAACCCGGGCCCGCTGAATGACAAGGCAGCACGCTACCTCGAGACCACAGCGCTGGATCCATTTTTCAGCTCCAATATAACTGGAATAATAACTGTTTTACATATTTTAGTTTATCGTTTTCTGAGAGAAATTGGGAAGAAAATAGTACTGTGATGCGTTTCCAGAATTGGGCCTATTTTTTACACGCTTTATATTAGCTTGACCTGTATCTATCTATCTATCTATCTATGTAACTGAATCTTTCAACGCGTTTTTCACCCACTTAAAATAATTGGATCGACTTGAAATTTTGTATACTTGTAAAGGATCCGTGACAATACAATAATTTCATATTTATTTTCTAAAATCCTGGCCAGAATCATCAGAAAATAAAAAAAGTGTCTTTGTATTTATGTAACGGAATCTTTGAACACGATTTTCACCCACTTAGAAACATAGGATAGACTTGAAACTTTGTATACTTGTAAAGGACCCGTGACAATACAATAATTTCATATTCATTTTCTAAAATCCTGGCAAGAATCATCAGAAAATAAAAAAAAAGTGTCTTTGTATTTATATAACGGAATCTTTGAACACGATTTTCACCCACTTAGAGACATTGGACCGACTTGAAACTTTGTATACTTGTAAAGAACCCGTGACAATACAATAATTTCATATTTATAATTTTTCCTGCACCTCATTCCTGATAAGTCTAATAACATAAAACTCTATAAACACTATTATCTAGCGAGTTGGCTCAGACAGGACTATTTAATACTCGTTATTTGGCAGACCCGGATTCAAATACATCCTGGACTTTCTTTTTCGGGGTGGAGGGAATTTTCTTACATTTAGTCGTCTAGCAAATGCTTGGTAATGCATGCTATTATGCATTACAGGGACTCTTGTCTTCCCAGCTCCTTTGAAAAATGCTAAACTGAAAATATATAAAACAATTATTCTCCCAGTTATATTATGTGGATGCGAAACATGGACTCTTGCTTTAAGGGAGGAAAGAAGATGAGTATTTGAGAATAACGTTCTTAGGAAAATGTTTGGACCAAAAAGAGAGGAACAGACAGGTGAATGGAGAAAACTACATAATAGTGAGCTACATGATATGTATAGGAAGCCAGATATAATAACAACTGTTAAGTCTCGTAGGCTACGGTGGGCAGGACATGTGGCACGTATGGGGGATGAAAGAGGTGAATGGAAACTTCTGGTAGAAAAACCTGAGGGAAAACGTCCAGTTGGTAGACCAAGAATGAGGTGGGGAGAATAACATTATCCATGATTTGAGGGAAATAGATTATACAGGATATGACTGGAAAACATTATCGCAAGATAGGGATGTATGGTGAGCTTATGTCCGCGCGGCCATGAACCTACGGGTTCGACAGAGTCAGTGAGCTAGTTAGTAAATGCTTGATTGGAATTCCATTACCAGAATATATTTCATCATAACTATGGGTTTATACTATCATTACAAATTCATTTACTAACTTTCTATTGAAGGTACTTAACAAAAGTAGAGTTGAAATATACAGCGTACTCAATATAGCGAAAGCTTCAAGACACGATATGAACTAATCCCATAACCTCATTTAGTAACCTTTTCACATGCTCACATGGACTTGAAATGTTTTCATAACTAATTTCAATTGCATCTTTTTTGTATTAACCAGTTCAATTAACTATAATAAACAATTTCCATAATGACTGAATATATATTTTTTGTTTTGTTTGATTTCCTAGAAGATGTTCTCTGAAATCATATTTGCGGTTTGTGATTTACCGTACTTCCTGTCCCTACGTCTAAGTTTTCTCTCAACTGAACATAATTCTCTGTCTCATCCTTTCCAGTAAGAGATTAATCTATTCTACAAATAAGAATAAATGACGATAATAATGACAATATGCTCTAAAAGTGATAATAATAATATACAGTGCATTAAAAGGAGGAGTATTGTTATCAAAATTTTCTAAAAAAAAGTCGAATTAAAATTTATATAAAACAGAGATTCTTCCAGGAACATTAAATGAATTCGAAACATAGTTTTACTTTTAAGAAGGAAAATGTTAAGAGTATTTGATAATTAAATGGTTAGGAGAATTTTGGACCAAAGAGAAACGAACAGACAGGTGAATGGAGAAAACTACATAACCGTGAGCTGCGTGATATGAATGGAAATCTGATGTAATAAGAACAATTAAATCTCATAGACTGTGCAGAACATGATGTCACGAGTGGAGACTGAATCCGTGACTTAGACATTTCTTGTAGGAAATTAAGAAGAAAAGCGGCCAGTAGGTAGACTAAGAATGAAATTGGAGAATAGTGATGATTTGAGGAAGGTGAGTTATAAAGGAAATATTAAAATATATTGATAGGGATGCATGGAGAGCTTATTTCTACGCAACCTTGAATCTCCATATTCGATAGTGCAAGTAAGTTAATTAGTAATATAGTGTCTTATTTTTGCAATATCACTTTCAAAATATTTTTTTGACAAATGTATGTGATTGTTTGCTACTAAGGTTGGGAAACCGGGAGGTTGAATTGAGGTGTTAGGTACAACCTTTGAAAAAAATTGATGGCACAACTCTTGATGATGGAAAGTTTTGAAGAGCGATTCACACCAGTAAGTTGTTACGTGCTGTCTCTTTGAGTACAAAGAGGGCAGCGTAAGTCTCTCTTCATGCAGTATTCGTTTTATTTGCTTCAGTGGAGCAGTCTGTAAAATGCGACGATGAGGCCCAGGTTAGAACCTGGTAAAGAATATTTTTTTAAATAACGTAGTTAATTTTCATATTGCCTACACGTTACCAGACTTCGTTAAATATATACATTTTTACACGCTTTATATTAGCTTGACCTGTATCTATCTATGTAACGGAATCTTTCAACGCGATTTTCACTCATTGGATCGACTTGAAACTTTGTACTTGTAAAGGACCAATGACAATACAATAATTTCATAATTTGTTTCTAAAATCCTGGCCAGAATCATCAGAAAATCAAAAAAAGTGTCTGTGTAATTATGTAACGGAATCTTTCAACACGATTTTCTCGAACTTAAAATCATTGGATCGACTTGAAGCTTTGTATACTTGTAAAGTACCAATGACAATACAATAATTTCATATTTTTTCCCCCAAAAACCTGGCCAGAATCATCAGTAAATCAAAAAAAGCTTTTATGTAATTATGTAACGGAATCTTTCAACACGATTTTTACCCACTTAAAATCATTGGATCGATTTGAAACTTTGTATACTTGTAAAGGACCAATGACAATACTATAATTTCATAAATGTTTCTAAAATCCTGGCCAGAATCAGCAGAAAATCAAAATAATAAAATCCGGTATAATAGGTTGCGGACTTATCAACTTCTTACTCAATCGTTGTAAGTGCTCAGTTGGTAGAGCGGTGGACTGTAGTGGTATATAATTTCAGTAATCCATAAGTCGCTGGTTCAAATCCGCCCCGGAGGATTTTTTTAGTAGAGTATTACTTTTAGCTCATACTACAATAGTATCGAATTTAAAGATATTTACATTTTTATCTTATTCTGTAAAATATTAAAACTAAAAAAATAAAAAATAAAAAATAAATAATAGTTTAAAAAAACTAAAACAACACGCTTTATTAGAAAACCGAACTAAAAAAATGAAAATAATTTTAATTTCCAACACGCTTAGGATAACATTAAAGTGGCCAACAAAAAAATCATCTCCAACACATCTAGAACAAAACTAGAGTTATCTACAAAAAAAAAATAATTTTACCATCAAAAGCGTGGAGTGCTCTATATCAATTAACATATTTAATAATAAACAGATATTGGTAAAAGTAAAGTCTCTAAGGGTCGGTTTTACCAAGAGAGGTAACTGTCTTACGCGATTTTTAGCTGGCGTAATACAGTTATCTTTGTTGGTGAAACCGACCCTAAGACGGAAACGTAAAAACTATAAAAAGCACCCCACGCTTTTGATGGTAAAATTATTTTTTTGTAGATAACTCTAGTTTTATTCTAGATGTGTTGGAGATGATTTTTTTGTTGACCACTATAATTTTATCCCAAGCGTGTTGGAAATTAAAATTATTTTTAATTTTTAATTCGGTTTTCTAATAAAGCGTGTTGTTTTAGTTTTTTTATATTTATTATATGTAGGGAAATAAATTAATTAAAGAAACATGTCATGTATAGAAAATGAATAACGACTGTAATACCGGTATTTCATTAGTACGATTACAAAAAAAAAAAGGCGTAACATAGTTGTTTACTTGCACAACTAATGCAAAACGCGTCTGATTAATTAATTTAAACCAACTCAAGTTAATATCTAATTTCAATATACAGGTAAGTCCTGGAGTATTAAATCGCTTCATGCAGACTGTTTCTAGTATGGATGGTTGTGTTTTAGTGGAGTTAAAATCTGTTTCCCATGCATGCTGTCGCGTGTTAGATCCCGCTGCCATGCTCTCTGTCGTCCTTATTTCAATTCATTTTATTTGTTTTGTTTTGTTTTATTTACTGCAATTACCGCACTTTTTATTTGTGCGAAATTATTTTCTCTTGCAGGACACACAACGAAATAAAACAGATTTTAGTTGTGCACTTGTGAACCAAATAGCCGACCTCTGATCATGCTCAATGTCTTCTTTCTGGGACTTGAAAATTTTCTGTGCGCTATCAATTATTTTAAAGGCTGTACATGAGAATTACTAGCCGACTACTTTTAATTCCGCCGCGCATTTACAAATAGGGACACTGTATAATAATAATAATAATAATAATAATAATAATAATAATAATAATAATAATAATAATAATAATAATAATAATAATAATAATAATAATAATAATAATAATAATAATAATAATAATAATAATAATAATAATAATAATAATAATAATAATAATAATATACTAATTAATAATAATAATACTAATAATAATACTAATAATAATAAATAATAATAATAAATAATAATAATAATAATAAATAATAATAATAATAATTAATAATAATAATAATTAATAATAATAATAATTATTATTATTATTTTCAATTGTATTTTAAAAATGCCGGAAGTTGAATAGATCGATATTTTATCTCAGAAAAGTTAACGGATGTTACTCTTTAAGTTAAAAAGACTGTAATTATCGTTTTATCAGAGATAAATTCATACGTGTCATAGTTTATCTACAGAACAGAATACATGCTAGTTTTATGTTACATATATATCAGACAAATTGCAGTGATTACTTCAAGGTCACTTCAACGTCATTTCGATAACTACTATGTATACGAGAAAGATTGCTGAACCAGGATGTAAAAAAAAAAACAAAAAACAGAATTTGACCTTGTACCACATTGTGACCTAATGAGCTAAATACATATATCGTCACCATTATTTAAAAAAGGACTTAAATAAAAAATAAAGAAAGAAAAAAGAAAATTTTACAGGAGATAAAAAACTTAATAACATCATAATTTTTAACTAATACCAACTACTATTCTACTACTGCTACGACTACTACTACATTAATAATAATAATAATAATAATAATAATAATAATAAAAATAATAATAATCCATCCAAAGTATAGTAATTCTGCCCAAGGGCAAGTATTTCACCGCAATCATAGCATTTTCACGCTATGCTTTGCAGTTTTACTAGGGTATTACAGGTGTGGTAGCTTCCCGTTGCTTTCCACATCGATGAAGGATGATGATGATGATGGCCGGATGATTTTCGGGGACCGTTGGGCTCTAACCTTCCTGATATTTGTCTTACAGGCGATGAAAAACACCTAAAAAACCTCACCCAGGAGTCTGTCCCGACCGGGAATCGAACCCGGGCCCGCTGCGTGACAGACCACAGCGGTGGACAATAACTATAATAATAATAATAATAATAATAATAATAATATAATAATAATAATAATAATAATAATAATAATAATAATAATAATAATAATAATAATAATAATAATAATAATAATAATAATAATAATGGAAGATTATTATTGAATGTAACAAGATTACCAAGAGCAGGATTCAACTACAAGACAAGAGGTTCAAGGAATGTAGGAAGGCCAGTGAAAAGACGGACACAACGACTGTGAGGCGGAACAGGCAATTTTTGCCTAGCCCGTGAATGAAGAAGAAGAAGATGAAGAAGAAGAAAAAGGAAAAAAGAAAAAGAAGATAATAATAATAATAGTAATAATAATAATAATAATAATAGTAACAATAACAACAATAATAATGATTTATTTAAACTGGTAGAGTTAATGTAAAATATTCTCTTCCACTCAAACAGTGAAATAATGAACGTATATAACTGTGTGGCGGGGGGTACGAATGGGGAATGAAAGAAGGACATGAAAGCTTCTTTTAGGAAAACCAAAAGGAAAACACTCAGATACCGTATTCTATAGAGTATAAGACACACTTTTTTCTTCGAAAAATTGCCTCTAAAATTCAGGTGCCTCTTATACTCGAAATTAATATACAAATGTCCAGTGTTTGATTTAAAATTCCCGACAGTCTTAAAAATGGCCATATATTCGATACCGTGGAAATTATCTCTATCTGCCAACATGGGATTCAACTGGCAGCAGCAGTGCACCGATGCGACGAGCATGAGTTGCGGGGATTCACAAGCTTGCTAAAACTGTCTCCGTCCCGCCCTGCCATCACAAACCGAGAACACTGTCTAGCCTATCATGCATCATTGCAGTCTATGATGTCAGTGAACTTGAACAAATGGATGATGGTTGAAACCCAATATGAATTCACGCCGAAGGGAGCTTTAAAACGGCATACAATCAAACAAGTGTGTCAGTGGATAAAACAGTCGTGGTCTAGAGTGAGAAAATACATTATTGTTAAATCTTTCAATAAGTGCGGCGTAAGTAACGCTCTCGATGGCAGTGAAGACCATCTTATAATTCATGAGGACAACGATGACGAAGAAGAAGAAGAAGAAGATCAGATGATGATTTTTAGGGATTTTAAAGATCAAAACGGTTTTAAATTAAGATTTCATTTGCAATCTAATAATAAAAATGGTAAAATGTTATTAAAAAACTACTTAAAAATTAAGGTGCGCCTTATAGTCCGTAAAATACGGCAGTAGATCAAGAGCGAGGTGGGCAAATATTATTAAGCATGATTTGAGGGAAGTGGATTATACAGGGGATGATTGGAAACCATTACCTTAGGGTAAGGATGGGGAACTTATGTCAGCGCGGCCATGAACCTATGGGATCGATAGTGCCGGTGAGTTTGATTACGTTAACCCGATCTATGATATGAAAAGTGATGAATGATAATGAAGCGCCAGGAGAGTCCTTAAACCAAAATTAACATGAAACCAGACCATGAAAAGCCACAGGAAAAATTATTTTTAAGAAAAAAAGTTCCTGTGATCCGACCGAGAATCGAACCCGGGACACCATGAACTGTAATTAGAAGCTCTAATCACTAGCCCAAGAGGCTGGTCTCAGTAAATAAAATATATATTAGATACACAAAAAATACAATGATATGTGCGACTTTTTCTATGTTATGAGGTAAAAACATAGTCCATCCATAGTAGTCCATAGTAATTCTGCCCGAAGGCAGGTCCTTCACTGCAATCATAGCATTTTCATGCTATGCTTGCAGCTTTACTAGGGAATTGTGAATAAATAAATATATCATGGAATGAATAATTAAGTTATAAGTAAATATTAATACATATTAAACTAAAATTAAAACGAATCAAGTCTATATTAGAGAAGCGAAAATTCAGAAACAACGAATCCGTTGAAAGACCAATTAGGCAGCATTCTGCAAAAAGGGACTAAGCCCCAAAGTAACCGAGCTGAGAAAAATGCAACAAAAGTTAGATGTCATTAATAATTCACAAATAAACATAAACATTTACGGATTACTTCAACTAACAGAATATGAAAGAGCTTCTATTTTATGTGAAAGATGATGATACGTAACTCAAACATATTTTAATTCTGAGATTTTACACATTTTTGTTGTTTGGTTTTCTGTTAGTGTTTTCTTACTTGGTTCATAAGAATTTCGGGTGGAGTGTTGAATCATTTTTGCAGGACATGCAGCGATACTTGAGGAACAATACATAGTATTAACTCATATATTAGTGAGTGAAAGAAGAAAGTATACAGATAATAGGCCTGTACCACAAATACTTACTTGTAAGTCCCTTGTTTTTCTCAACGAGACTTAGGAGTTATCTCCCTACGGGGAAGAAATTCAACCATACTAATGTAGTTATACTTGCTTGAGAGGCCCAGGGTCAGCGTTCCACCTCATAGTGGCATCTAGGAAACCAAAGTAGTACTAGGATGGGAAAATTTGTTAAATTTTGCTTAGAGGCATTTTTATTCAGGCATAAGGATATTTTACAAGTGAGTGAAAGAAGAAAGTATACAGATAATAGGCCTGTACCACAAATACAAATACTTACTTGTAAGTCCCTTGTTTTTCTCAACGAGACTTAGGAGTTATCTCCCTACGGGGGAGAAATTCAACCATACTAATTTAGTTATGCTTGTTTGAGAGGCCCAGGGTCAGCGTTCCGCCTCATAGTGGCATCTAGGAAACCAAAGTGATACTAGGATGGGAAAATTCGGTAAATTTTGCTTAGAGGCATTTTTATTCAGGCATAAGGATCTTTTACAAGCCTCAAAATCTTCAGACTCGGGCCCCATGACTTGAAGTCCCTCCCATAGGATTTGCTTCTTGGATTTTTCAAGCCTAAAAAAATCCATCGACCCCGGCCGGATTTGAACCTACGACCTTCGGGACCAGAAGCAAGGAGCATAACCACTGTTCCACCGCGACCGACTTTGTATAATCCTAAAGAGGAATAACACACTGCATTCAACAAGTAAGAGCTACCCCTAAAGGGACATATGAATTTATTTTTAATCTTTAATTAATATCCGGCAGTCTCTAAGTTCTCGCGCTGAGGACAACCAGTGTCTAGCAATAGATATAGTACAGTATTGTTTTGTCCAATGCCACCAGGCTGTCCTTTATAACATTTCTGAATCTCTCCCCTGGCTTTGCGGATTGCAACACATGTCTTAGGGTGGGGCAACTGGAAGGTGGAGTTAGGTTACCACGATGATACGATGGGCGATATATGATAATGAAATGCCAGGAGAGACCTTAACCTAAATTCCAGACCATGGGCAACCACTGCAATATTTCCTTTTAAAAAATTCCTATGGTCTGACCTGGAATCGAAGCCGGGACCACAAGACCATGAAACTTTAAGATAAGGTATAGGTATTAGAATAATTCTTATTTATAGCCCCTTTAACATCTAAGTTATACAGTCTCTATGATATTTAGGGTGTTTATAGTGACTAAAATTTATTATATATGATTTAAAATAAGAGTAAAAGTAGACTGAATCCTATGTGCTTTTAAAGAAAAGTGACGTAATATGTAATACAAAGTTTATAAGAATTGTGTCTGTGTTCTAATTTCACCCACTGCATTTTACGTGCTTCGGGTTCCGCGCTTGGTGAATAGATGATGTTAACGTGGTCCATTTTCAATTTATAGTCCAGTTCTGGTAACTGTAGCCGTCTTGGCAAATCCTAAGGCGCGTGGTTATAAATTTGCCGAGTGAGGGAGGGAAATAGTAGCCATGCAAAGATAATTTTCTTATTAATGATAATAACATAAATTGTTATAAAAAACACTATTTTATAATGAACACTCCAAAATATGAGAAAACATAACATTTCACAACAGAACTAGTAGATAAAAAAATCAACGTGTAGTAACTATTATGTTTTCAAAACTGAGTGTAGTTGCTGGCAGTACCTGCAACTCGACCTATCCTCTTACCGCACCATACAACATAGACAAATTGCGATTCTTCAGGCTCTCAAAGGAATAGATGAAAACTCTGAACTAAAAATAAAGCTAAAATTAGGAGTAGTTAACACTGACAGCCAAATAACAGTCCAACTTCTAAAAAATGGACAAATCCGCAGCATATTAGCAGAGAACATAAAGGAAAAAATAAAACAACTTCAGGACAATGGATGGGTAATCCACATAAAATGGGTTAAGGCACACGCAGGACTGTTTGGAAATGAGCTAGCAGATAAACTAGCAAAGGAAGCTGCACAGGAAGATGGGGACGAGGAAATATACAACAAGATCCCTAAAGCCGAAGTAATCAGGGAGGCAAAGGAGAGAGGATTACAGAGGTGGCAAAACCAATGGGAGAGATCAACAAAAGGAAATGCCACCAAAATGTTCTTCCCATCTGTACATGATCGATTGAAGCAAAAGATCCCTCTCAACGGACAAATTACGACCTTTCTATCCGGACATGGCAGACAAGACAGTACTTCCATCAATTCAAAATAGTGGAAAGTGAAATGTGTAAGTGTGGGCAAGATATACAAAATGTGAACCATTTAATATATGAGTGTCCTATATTAAAAACTGAAAGAAACACTTTAAAACATAATATCAGTTTAAAAGGCGGACAGTGGCCAACAGCAAATAATATTTTAGTTAATGTTTATTTAAAAGAATTTTTAAACTATATTAACTCAATAAATTTCGAAAAATTGTAACTGTACATAATATTGTAACTATAATATTGTAATAGTTTGATAGAATGCATGCAATGCAGCATGTTGTGTTAAATAAAAAAACTGAAAACATAGACCCCTCAAATACGGCTTAGAGAAGCCAGAATTGAACTATACGTATCACTTCGGTAAACCATTTTACGTAGATAATGTATCTTGTATTGTGTACAGAGAGGAGTGTAGGATGGGTATGTTCGTGTGTTTGTGTAGTGAAAGGTGTTTTGTGTGAGGTATGATGAAGACAATGGAGAAGGTGAAACCCAGTGCCGGCACGTAGACTACTCCTATCCAAAAGTACCAAGGAGGCCGCCAGGCTTAACGTCCCCATCGGACGGACGAATCACTATCATCAGTACCACATGCATTCTCAACATATGTACCGCAGAGGTATTTAAAATTTAATGCAGGGATATGGTACACAGTCTATAAGAATCAATAGTGAGGATTCATGAAATGATGGTGAATTGTACAGAATGTAGGTGCTCCGTCAAGAAAATGGTTAGACACTCATCTTCACGTCTGGGTCCCGATTTAGCGTTTCGGTGAATCCGTTTGGAGTTGGTAGTGAACGTTTCGGAGCGAGAACAGGGTTTTCTCGGGGATTTTCATATCACCTGCCAATACTTCCTTCCATACTCATGTGATCTATTTTGTTATGTTTCATTTCGTATGCCACTTGTGATCTATAGGTCTAGTCACCTGGCATCTTTGGGTATATCTCATCTTGACCTTCGACTGTCTTTACGACACAAGCGTAGAGTTTTTTTTAATGCAGAATGTACAGTAAACCATCTTTCACATGTATAGTTTATCGGATAATCGACTTTGAACCAAGATCTTCGTCTCTTATCACGGACGGACGGCCGCACGCATACAAACGCACCCAGCACCCACCCATCCCCCCCACACACATATATACATAAGTATAAATTAATATATATTTATATCAGAATATAAGTTCTAAAACAAAAACAAACATTTTTAATACAATAATGAGTATAATGTCAAACGGTGAAGAAACATGGGAATAAATATTTACAGTAAATTAAATTCTGCAGAAATTGATTTTTACAGGTGTTTAGCTGAAATTTACAGAATAGATAAAATAAGAAACAGTGTAATTAAACAAAACATGATGAATGTTCAAAATTCAATTGTGGATTTCATAAAAAAAACGCATTTGTATTGTTATGTAAAAACGAATGACAGAAGTCAGATTCCCAAGAAGAATACTGGAATGGGTGCCACTTGGTAGAAGATGAAGACCAAAAATAAGGTGGATTGGTGGTGTTTTGATTAGAATGGGGGAAACATAATTGGTCGGTGGAGATTGGAATGACAGAGAGAAGTGGAGGAGAATAACGGTAAATTAATTGGGAACAGGAAGATGTGAAACATTGTGAAACCTGCTAAATAAATAAATGATTATATATAGCCTCCCAGAACAAGGTTGTAACCGTCTTCTTGCCAAATTCGATTTTAACGAGGAAAAGTTGCACGTACCAAGAACTAGATAAGTCACTTTTTTGTCGAAATGGAATTTGATATCCCATTAGATGTCCATAAAAATGACTATATTTTCGAAACGTGAAACAGTAAAAGAAACTGTTTAGTCACGGGTATTTTACCTTCAAAGTTTAGCATACGAAGCATGTCATCATCATCATCATCATCTTCATTCATGGATTAGGTCTGTTGACCCGTTCCGACTTCAGCCCATCTCTTTCTAGGTCTGCCCACATCTCGGGTGCCTTTAGGTTTGTATTTTGTTATTTGTTTTGGATATCTGTCTTCATTCATTCTGTCTATGTGTTGCTTCCATTTTTGTCTATATGTATCCATTTTATCAGTTATTGCAAATATTTCAAGTTCCTGTCTTATTTCTGTGTTCTTGATTCTGTCTTCCTTAGTGCATCCTTTAACAGATCTCAAAAATTTCATTTCTGCCGCCGTTATCGTACTTAGGTCTTGTTTTTTTATGTATCCAGGCTTCTGAACCATAGAGCAGTACCGGTACTGCCAACATTTTATAAAATTTCAGTTGGGTCTCTCTTGTTGTTTTGTTATTTAGTGTTCGTTTTATCGTACCACATATTCCCTGGAATTTTGCTATTTTAATATTTATATCATTATCATAATTAAATGAAATGTCACATCCTAGATAATTGAGATGGTTCACCTGTTCTATGATTTTGTTTCCTATTACTATTTTGGATCTGATTTGATTTTTCCTTTGGAATGCCACTACCTTAGTTTTTTCTACGGATATTTTGAGATTATATTGTTCACATATATTATGGAGTTTAAAAATATTCCTCTGAAGTTCGTCTTCTGTATTTGCTATTATTACCTGGTCATCAGCGTATAATAATGTTTTCAAGTAGTGTGTTTTATCTAATTTTATTCCTTTATTTGTTTCTTCGTTCCATTTTTTATTATATCATTGATGTATAGGTTAAATAAAACTGGAGAGATACTGCATCCTTGTTTAACTCCTTGATTAGTATGAATTTTATTTTTACTTACTTCATTTCTAGTTTTTATAACAAAATTTGTGTTCCAGTACAAACTCTTTATAGCTGCTATTGAGTGTTTCGGAATTCCTTTTTCTTTTAAAATTGTCCAGAGTTTTCCTCTGTCTACTTTATCAAATGCCTTGACAAAATCAATAAAAGCTATGTGTGTTTCTATGTTATATTCTCTTCTTTTGTTTATAAATTCTTTTATCGTAAATATATTATCCATACATGAACGCCCTGGTCTGAATCCACTTTGTTCTTCTGTTAACATTACCTCTGCTATTTGTTTTAACCTAAATGTTAAGATTCTTGAGTATATTTTATAAGCCTGCAGTTAAAATGCTTATTCCTCTGTAGTTGTTGCAGTCTTTACGTTCTCCTTTCTTAAAAATAGATTGTACTATTGCTGTTGTCCAGGTTTCTTTGGTATTGTTGCTTGTTTCCAACATAAATTTAAAAAATGTAATAATCTCAGTTTTAAAAAAAAATCCTCCATATTTTATTAATTCCATATTAATTCCGTCTATTCCAGCTGCCTTTCTGTTCTTTGTTGTTTTCAGTACTTCTTCTAATTCTTCCATTGTTATCATATCTATTCCTATCTCACACTCATATATGTTATCTTTAGTTATTTTATTTTCATTATACCACAGTTTTTATAATGTTCTTCCCATTGTTTCTCCTCAATTGCATTGATCTGTATTGTATCTTTTTCTTGTTTATTTAGATGTTTCATTACTTTATAGGCTATTTTTTGCTGCCCATGTATATCGTATTCTAGTCTAAATATATTAGCTGCCTCAGAAACGAAGCATGTATATTGTATAATTAATTGTAAGTCATTTTTCTAAGTTTCAAGGAAATTGCATGCTATTATGCATTACAGGGATTCTTGTCGTCCGAACTTCTCCCAAAAAAAAAACATTAAACGAAAAATATATAAAACTGTTAATCTCCCAGTTATATGAATGCAAAATATGGATTCTTACTTTAAGGCAGAAGAAAATATTACAAAGTATTTGAGAATTAAATTTTTAGGAAAACTTTTGAACCAAATAGAGAAGAACAGACATGCGAATGGAGAAGACTACTGAACAATGAGCTACATTATCTTTATGGGTAACCATATATAATAAGAACAGTTAAATCTCGTAGTCTGCGAGGGACAGGACATGTGTCACGGATTGGGGAATGAAACAGGAGCAAGAATCTCCTTTTAGGAAAACCATAGGGGGAAAGCGACCAGCTGGTAAGCCAAGAATGAGGTGGGAGATTAAAATTAACCATGATTTGTGGGAAGTAGATTATGCAGGATATGATTGGAAAACATTAGCTCAGGATAGGAATGTATGGAAAGTTTATGTCCGCGCAGTCCTGAACCTATGGATTCGATAGTGACATTGAGTTATTAGTGATCAGCAATGGACAAAGAAGTATGAGTTATGTCTCTTGGTTGTTATATTACTCGTGCATTTTTTCTGTAAATACTTGCCTTTATTCTCGCAGTCCCCAGATTGTATGATTACTGAATAGCATTGATTAAATTTCAGTAATAATTACTAGGAGAAAATGTCACTGACAGTATATTATTACTGAAGGATGTACATGTGCAAGTCAGTATAATAATTATTCACATGCTATGAAAATTTACGTAACAGATTTTACGTAATTCAAAAACATGACAAATCACGTATCATATAAAAACAAGTACCGGTAACAGAATATCACAAAAACGCAATTTGTAGACACTTTTTATCTACCAGCGTACCTGAACTATTCTTAGTGGCGTAACGTTGTATTTCCACCATAAATATATACATTCTGTAAGTATTCATTCTTCTTCTTCTTCTTCTTCTTCGGCTTTCCCCCACTTATAGGTTTGCCGTCTTCAGTTTCCATTTATCTCTATCATTCCAATCTCCCTCTTCCAAATTCCGATCATCCATTATAGTTCTGACGTAGGTTTTCCATTTCCATCTTGGTCTGCCACGTTTATTTCTTCCAGGGGGTGACCATTGGTATAT
The DNA here is from genome assembly GCA_030220185.1 of Diploptera punctata. Classification (NCBI taxonomy): domain Eukaryota; kingdom Metazoa; phylum Arthropoda; class Insecta; order Blattodea; family Blaberidae; genus Diploptera; species Diploptera punctata. Next base: position 43,154 of record JASPKZ010006341.1, on the reverse strand, counting down.
ATTTTTTGGCCATCTTTCATTTTCCATTCTTTGTACATGGCCATACCATTTAAGTGTTTGATTTTCAATCCTCTTAACAACAGATGTGGTGACATTCATTTCTCTCCAAAGGAATTCATTTCTTATTTTATCCTGTCTTGTTTTTTGGAGGCTTCTTCTAAAATAATCAAATTCAACTGTTCTAATTTTGTTCTTTTGTAATTCCGTCAAAGACCAAGTTTCACTTCCATATGACAAAATATTCTGTATTATGCTCTTATAAATTTTCATTTTAGTTTCCTTTGTAATATTTTTATTCCAAATTATTCCATGTAATGTCTTAGTTGCATTTTTTGCCATTGCAATTTTAGTCTGTACATCTCTCTCACAGGTACCAAAACTTGTAATTATTGACCCAAGATATTTAAAAAATTCACACTTCTTTATTTTCCCTGTTTCAAGTATGAGGTCATCCACATCCTTTCCCAAACACATATATTCTGTTTTCTGTAAATTTATATTCAGTCCCCATTTTTTATATTCTTCCATTAGTTTATTTATCATATATTTCATATCATCTTCATCCCCTGCAAAAATTATTTGATCATCTGCAAACAACAATGAATGCAGTACTTTTCCTCCTATAGGAATACCCATTTCAGAACATTTTTTATACCACAAGTTAAGAGCCTGGTCTAAATAAATGTTAAAAAGAATTGGTGATAAACTGCATCCCTGCTTAAGGCCTTTATTCACTGTGAATTCCTCTGTTAAAGTATTCTGTATTTTTACTTTAGCTTTTGTATTACTATAGATCCTCCTAACAATATTAATCCATTTATCACAGATATTCAGATTTCTCATTGCCGTCCATAACAATTGTCGAGGTACACTATCATATGCCATCTCTAAATCAATAAAGGTCATATGTAGTTCTTTATTTTTTGCTAGGATTTTCTCTTGTAATTGTCTAATACAGAAAATATTATCAATACATGATCTTCCACTCCGGAATCCACATTGTTCTTCTCTTAAGTTATCTTTTATCTCCTTAAGTTTAAAATTTATAATTTTACTAAAAATCCTAGCTGTTGAAGGTAAAACGCTTATACCTCTATAATTGGAACACAGTTTTTTATCACCTTTTTTAAAAATAGGAGTAATATACGATAAATTCCAGTCTTCTGGGATATCGTCTCCAATTTCAATTTTATTAAAAAGTTTTGTTAAAAATATTACTAAAATATCTCCTCCATGTTTTAGGAGTTCCGTCTGAATATTTCCTGGTCCTGGTGCTCTCCCATTTTTTTGCCTCTTTCAAAGCTCTTTTTACTTCATCTTCTGTTATCTCTGGAGTGTCAAATTTATATTCTACATCCGTATCTTGAAGTTGAAACTCATTTCTATTTTCTTGAAGTAAACCTTTATAATGTTGCATCCATTCTGATGGTCTTATCAACTGAATATTTATCTTCTTTCTTTCTGATTTCCTGATATTTTGTAATGTTTTCCAAGCTTCTTTGGATCTAGCATATCCAATCGAATGATCTATATTCGAGCATATATTATCCCAGTACTCATTTTTTGTTCTTCTCACTTCCACCTTTGTTTTATGTTTTAAAGTGATATATTCATTTCGAGATGCTGTTGTGTGATCTGATAACCATTTCATCCGTACTTTCTTTTTTTCTTCTACTAATTTTTTAATATCGTGATTAAACCATTCATTGTTTCTTTTTGGTTCTCGATTTTCTGCCCCAAGTGCTTCTAAAGCTGCTGAATGTAGGCCTATACTTTCCTTTAGTTGATCATACATTTCCACTGCAGATTTATTTACATTTCAATTAAGTTTTTGCTTTAATCTCGATTGATAAAGATATTTTATACTCTCATAATAGAGTAAACTTACTTTATATCTTTGTTCATTCAAAGGGGTTGTATTTATTCTGTCTGCCGTTACTTCAATATTTTGTTTTTTCTTACTTGTTAATATGAATTTTCCCAAAAGCATATAGGCCTAATGATCACTTCCGCAATCTGGTTTTCTATAGGCCTACATTCTAACATCTTTCACTATCATATCACGTTTTTGTTTCATAATTATATAATCAATTATTGATTTGAGACTTTTTGTTGGCTGTTCCCATGTGTATTTATGTATTTCCCGATGTTGGAAGAAACTATTCATTAGCATACAGCCATGTTGTTTACATAAACTTATCAATCTATCTCCATTGTCATTTTCCATCTTTTCCCCAAATGGTCCAATCACTTCGTCTTTCATTCTACTTCCTACTCGACTATTAAAATCTCCTGTTATTATTACTTCTTGATGTTTTTTTATTTTGTCCAAAATTTCTGACAGTTTGTCAAAAAATTCATTTTTTCTATGGTTGTTGCATCCTCATTTATGGCATATACTCCTAGTATTATAAGCTCTATCCCAAAAAGCTTGAGATTTAATTTAATAATTCTATCATCAATTTCTTCCCAAGACACTATATTTTTTACCAACTTACTTTTTATCAAAATGGATATACCTCTTTTTGCTCTACTAGTTTATGGTACTCCACTCCAGATATGTGTATAATTTCCTAATTTTTCCTGTCCTTTCCCTTTCTTTTTTGTTTCTGAGAGCACAATAATATCTGCATGCATTGCTGTAATCACATCTGTTACTTCTTGTTCTTTAGTATTCAAGCCTTGAACATTCCATGTGCCAATAACAAAGGTCCGTTTTCATAGCTTAAGTCTGTTATATTTAAATCCATCCGGCTGACGTATTTTACTGAAGTACGTAGCGATATACTTTTTTCCAGGGCCAGGTTGCCAGCCTGACGCCTAACCTCCAGAACATGGAGAACCTGTTTTTTTTAAGGGTTTGCTCCCATTTCCTTTGACTTCTAACTATATTTCTTATTATTTTGCCCCTATTTTTAGCCGACATGTCTCAGTTTTAAGGCGCTGAGAACTCGCCTTTCATCCCATCCTGTTAGCTACAGTCTATTACGACTGAAGTCAGGGAGCACGACGAGAACGTAGGATTAGGACTTGCTGGCAGAGCTACTAACAAGTCGCAGTGGCAATACTCGAGATTTATTAAGGTATACATAGTCGGCATCTGTACCCTTCTCGAGGCTTACCACCCATTTGCTCCCCCAAAAGTTTTTAAGGATATTTTTGGACCAAAGAGAGACGAACAGACAGGCAAATGGAGAAGAATACATAACAGTGAGCTACATGGTCTTTATAGGAAGCCAGATATAATAAGAATAGTTAATTCTCATGGACGACATGTGACACGCATGAGGAATGAAACAGTTGCATGCAAACTTTTTGTAGGAAAATCAGAAGGGAAAACGTCCATTCAGTAGACCAAAAAGGAGGTGGAAAAATAACATTAACCATGATTTGAAGGAAGTAGATTATGTAATGTAAAGTGTTTCCACTACAGGCCTCGGGAGGCCCTTGGGGTAGTAGGATGTTTAAAACTCCCACTTTTCCTAGACAATCGGCACTTGATGTCAGCTGGGTTGTCAGCCCTGCGTGACGGCCGCCTTTACCCCCAGAACAAGCAACTGATACCCATTTAGTTAGAGGCTGAGTCGACCCCAGGGCCATGGTGCCACCAGAAGGTTTTGGTCAGTTTAAAATTCCTGACCCCCACCGGGACTTAAACCCTCGATCTTCCGGTTTGTAGCGCACTGCCTTATCCACTACGCTACGGCACAAGAGATGATTTGTAGTGGTCCTGGACATCCTCATCTGTAAGTCCCAGTTCACTCATACTTCTTCTCACACCATCCATCCAAACTTCTTCAGGTCTTTCCCTTTCTTCTTTTTTCATCTATTCTCTACACCAAGATAAGGGGTTCTATTATATATCATCCTCTTAAAATGTCTGTGTCATCTTAATCATTTTACATCAATTGTTTGCAGAACACATTTCTTTCAACTTTCATCTTACATTATCTTAGACGTTTAAAGAATTTTCTCCCAGTTTCGTTAAAACAAATCCTTGTGAAAATCTTGTGTTGCCACACTTCGATTATTGTGACGTTATATATAATAATCTAAACTATGACTTGTCGCAGAGACTGCAGCGTGTTCATAATGCTTGCGTTTGATTCGTTTTCAATATCCGCCGTTATGACCATATTTCCGAACACTTCAATAACCTCTCTAGGCTCCGTCTTACTGACAGACGTAAATTGCACTTCCACTACTTTTCAAGCTTCTGAATTTCTACACTCTTAGTTACCTGGCATCCAGATTTGAGGAGTTATCTTCTTACCACAATATTGACACTAGGTCACAAGATAACAGTCTGCTAACAATCCCTCTACATAGTACTTCCTCTTATTCTACTTCCTTCACAGTAGCCTCTGCCCGGTCCTGGAATTTCCTTCCTCAAGATATCGCAGGGGTTGCCGCACACTTGGCACTTTCAAAGTCACGCTTATACAGTTACCTGTTGTCAAATAATTGATATTTCTCCATTAATTTAAATTTATACTATGTCAGGAATAATTTTGTCTCGTTTTTTTATATATCTTGTATATATTATATTTAATCCGTTAAATCTAGAGTAACTCAAATACATTATAATTAATAATGGTATTGTATTTATAACATGTAATCGTTTATGTTTTATTGTAATTTGGATGTAAGACTATTTTTTTTGTATTGTTTAAAACCTGGTTGAGTGGCAGACAAGGCCTTAAAGCCTTAACTCTGCCACGTAAAATAAAGCTATTATTATTATTATTATTATTATTATTATTATTATTATTATTATTATTATAACTTTCTTAATTTCAACGTTTCTAATTTTTTTCCTAATCTGGACTTCCGCGGTGATCTTCTCGAATAATCTATCTCTGTTAGCTTGGCATCTTTTAAACGTCCATGTTTCTGATGCATATAATATAATACTACCTATGATAGGCTTATAGAAAAACTTCCTTGTTGTGTAAAGGAATTATTATTTGAAATCCTAAATTCTCTCAAAAAAGTTAAACTTCAAACATATAAAACTGCTATTCTAACCAGCTATATTATGGGGATACGAAATACCGTCTCTTATTGAAAGGGAGGAGAAAATATTACTAGTATTTGGGCATAAAGTTCTTAGGAAAATGTTGGACTAAAGAGAGACGAACAGGCAGGTGAATTGAGAAGACTACATAACAGTGAGCTACATGATGTTTATGGAAAACCAGATGAAATAAGAATAGTTAAGTCTCGTAGACTACGATGGGCAGGGTATGTGGCGCGAATGGGGAATGAATGAGGGATATGGGAACTGCTTGAAGGAAAATCAGACGGAAAGCGCCCAGTGGGTAGGCCAAGATTGAAATGCAGAATAACATTAACAATGCATTGAGGGAGATAAATTATCCAGGGTTGCTGGAAAAGATGGCTCAGGATAGGGATGTATTGGAGAGTTTATGTCCGCGCATCCGTGAATATATGAATTCGTTTGTGCCAGTGAGTTATCATTATCATTAATATTACTACTATAATAATATAGGCGTATATAATAATAATAATAATAATAATAATAATAATAATAATAATAATAATAATAATAATAATAATACTAATAAGAATTATTATTATTTATTACTATTATTTGTTACCTGTTCAACAAAAAAATTTTCCTTAACAATAGTGCCTTTTTTCAAGAGCGCGCAAAAATAACCATATACTTGTTATACTCGAATACTAATTTTCGTAAACATTTTGATACTTTATAAAAAACTATGAAAAGTGTTATAATTTCTTAAGCTCTGTAATCTTTCTCTACCAGTGTTTAAGTACTTGGATGGATGAAGTTTGGTAATATTTCGCACAGAAGCCTTTTCATTCACTAAGTTAAGACTATTGAATATAAGTTAGAGAAAAGGGGCTGTTCTGACATGCGAAGTTATTGATAAATAATTCGAAGTTTAGTAAATTAATGATTTTTTAACTCAAAATAGATAGGAGACTGTGATATCACGGTAGCATCGCTGCCTCGTATATGAATCGGACCCGGGTTCGATTCACGGTCGGGACAGGTTTCCTGGATTATTTTTTTTCTGGTGTTTTTTTCCTCACATGTAAGACAAATGTCAGGGAACTTTAAAGTCCAAATGATCCTCGAACATCATTTGGCCATCATTATCATATTCACTATGTTTAGTATGAATGCATGTGTGAATGACGTGTTTCTTCTTAAATGTTCGACTCGTTTCGGAGGAGATCCTGCATCACTCATTGGGGGAGGCCACCCATGCCCTGAGTGGTCAAAAAGCATGTGCGAGATTGAAAATTTTAAATCCCTCTCCTACAGATCGTGTCAATGTAAGGCCCGGGAGGCGTGGGGCATGTAAATGTAAAAATAAGGTGAGATGTTTAACTACGATGGCGATGGAGAAGAAGAAGAACAACAATATTAACGATAAAGTATAATTTACATAAATAATTATAATAATTTTAATAGCTCGTTAGACTGACAGTTCTTATTTATTTATTTAGCCTGGTGGACTTAAGGCCATGTGGACTTCTCTTCTATTCATCAGGACAAACATATCTTACATTAGAATAAAGCGATCACGATTAACTCTAATATTAAATACTAAATGAAAATTTGACAATTAATAAGAGTAAGATCGATAACATAATAATACTAATGAAAATTACGAGTAAAATGAAAAATGAAAAAAAAACAATAAAATGTGCACAAACAACACAAGTTAAATTGTTCGGTAGACTGTCCCTATCTAATGTAACTTACAAAAAAAATACAAAGAAAACTAATGGAATACAATAAACTAACTTGTCGGTTATCAATATTTAAACACCAACTTAAAATACGTATGTGTCAATATTAATACTACTATCATAAAATAAATCAAATAATTATTAATTCCTAAAAGAATACTATCAGTTAGGTATGTAAGTGAATTTATTAAATACCGTAATAATATTGTTTAGTTTCTTTTGAAATTATGTTATATCTTGACAGTCTCTGACATAGGGCGGAAAAGAATTTCAAGTACTGGCAGGTGAAATAGTAGAAGATAGTTGGTAATACACAGTGTGGTGAGGAGGGATATCAAGGACAATGTACTGATGGGATCGAGTGTCTAAATTATGTGTGTCCGAGAGTCTAATGAAGAAGCGCGATAAATTATAGTTTTCGATGTAAACAGATAATATTCTTATTTTCATAGACGATGATTACATAGTTTTTTGTTAATGAGAAGAATAGTCTATGGTAAATACTCTCCAAATTCTAATTGTAACAAACAAATTACTTTGAAATTGATACTGAATGAATAACAGTTACCCAAAAAAAAAAAATTAGCGTAGGCCTACGTATTACACATGACAAGCTAGTAGGGGGCCTATGTGGTGACGAAACTTTTTAGACCATTATGCCAATTTAATTCCACAATTTGGCAACAGAGGATGTGGGCAGACCTAGAAAGAGATGGGCTGAAGTCGGAACGGGTCAACAGACCTAATCCATGAATGCAGATGATGATGATCAGGATAACAGTAACTGTTTTATTGATGTGCTGCATAGAATGTTACAGGATTCCACACATAAACGTTCAGGAATTATAGGCCATAAAGGGAGAATATTATTTTTTGTTAAGGAACATATAGGCCTATTCTTAAACATGTAAAGAAGCGCAATATATGCTGAAAGAATCCTAGTTTATTATTTTGGAGTACGTGTCAAAAGTATGATATAAGCCTGTCGTGCCATGGAAAGAAAATACAGGAAATAGTTAGACCTATAATTTACATATATTGTCAAAATGTAGTTACTTATTTTGGATATATATATACACTGCTCAAAAAATTAGGGGATATTGTAGAATAACCTATTAAGACTATGTTTTTTGGAATAGTATTAGATGCAATCACTTTCTATTACTCCAAGATAATGTAAATAAGAGTTTGAAGTTGTTACGTAACCTCGGTACCACACCAGAGGGCAGTGTCTGTACTGTTGATATAAAAGGGTGGTGTGGGGGTGAATGTTTTGTTGCTGTTTTTAAATCCAGTCCAGTTTTCAGTTATTAGTCATTCAAAATATATCTGCAGGCGGAGGAATTACGAAGCTCTATTTGTTGCTACACGTGATGTCATATAAGACAGTGTATACTGTCAGCGTCCCACGTCCCATTCCCCTCTGCACTCATAGATAGCAGTGTCACGTGTTCTATTCCTGCATAAACACGACTGCAGTGCCCTCCGTCAACAACTGCATTTACTCCTTAAACGGGTAATAGTGAATGACTTGCCTTAGGGACAGTGATGCCTCGACAACGTGATTTACCTGAACCAATGGCTTGGAGGGCCATAGGAAGGACGGAAGCTGGACAGACACAACAAGAGGTGGCATAAGCCATTGGGGTGTCTCAAAGCGTGATTTCCAGACTTTGGAATCATTTTCAAAGAACATACTGTTCACAGAAGAGCCGGACAAGGTCGACCAAGGGCAACAACAACAAGGGATGACCGTTACCTCTTGTTAACAGCCCGTCGGAATAGACAGCAGAATGCAATTCAATTGCGAAATACACTTCAAACAGCAACAGGACGCAGGGTGTCAACTCAAACTGTCCCTAATCGACTGCATGGAAGTGGTCTCTATGCCCGTAGGCCCATGGTGTGTACCAGGTTAACTCCACAACACCGTAGAGATCGCAGAAACTGGGCGGAGGAACATCGTGGGTGGAGGCATGCTGAATGGAGATCAGTTCTTTTTTCTGATGAGTCGCGATTCAACGTGAAATGTGATAGTCGGCGTTTATTCATCTGGAGAGAAAGGGACACGAAACAATCCAGCTTTTGTACGTGAAAGATCCCCATATGGTGGCGGTGGATTGATGGTGTAGGCAGGAGTCAGTAGTGGTGGACGTACGGACCTCTATGTCATCCAAGGTGGTACTTTGACTGCGGTAAGGTATAGAGATGAGATTCTCCGACCTTTTGTCATGCCTTATGCTGGTGTCATAGGCGATTCTTTTATTTTTATGGACGATAATGCACGACACCACAGAGCTGGCTTGGTGGACGACATGCTGGAAGTGGAGGGTATCGAGCGTATGCAATGGCCAGCTTCCTCCCCGGACTTAAATCCGATTGAGCATGTGTGGGATGCATTAGGCAGGTGCATTGCAGGCAGACCAGCACCTCCCACAACTGTTCCAGAGCTGCACATTGCTCTTATGGAAGAGTGGCCACATATCTCCCAAGAACTCATTGCTAACCTCATTGCATCAATGCCACACAGGTGTGAGGCAGTGCTGGCCGTTCGAGGAGACCATACACCATACTAAAGAAACATTTTCACCCATGTTAATGTTGCTTTGTTTGTTTGCCATATTCCTAATCAGGATCTCTTTGACATCTGGTGTGGTACAGAGGTTACGTAATGACTTCAAACTGTTGTTTACATTCTTTTGGAGTAATAGAAAGTGATTGCACCTAATACTGTTCCTAAAAACATAGTCTTAATAGGTTATTCTACAATATCCCCTAATTTTTTTGAGCAGTGTATATGTGTCCGTTAATTCTCTAACTATAACTAATTCACTTGCATTTTGGAACCCTTAGGTTCATGATAGCGCGGACATAAGCTCTCCATACATCCCTATCCTGAACTAATGTTTTCTAATCATTTACTGTATAATATTGGTATTTCCCTCAAATTATTGTTAATGTTATTCTCCCACCTCGTTCTTGGTATACCAATTGGGCGTTTTTTCTCTGGTTTTCCTACAAGAAGCTTCCATGCCACACTTTCAATCCCATTCGTGCCACATTGTGTATATGGAAAGAACAAGTTAAATCACGTTTTTCTTGAAACCCAGAAATCGTAGTTTTAGTTGTACAATATCCGTACTTCCTTACTTATATACCAAACTTTGGAGGCAAATAAACACATGCCTAAAGTGTATATCTTACTGTTTCACAATTCTAAATTATAGTGCTTTTCATGGAGAATTTAATGACACCTCAAACTCCATTTCGACAAAAAAGTGACTTACCTGGTTATTTCCCTCTACCTTTCAAATATATAGGCTATGTATATGTATATATTTTTGGCATTGGATAGGATACAATCTCCTTCGGAATTCCTTAAAAGTAACGCTGAATAATTTAATGAACCAATTTCAAAAAGGATAAAGAACTTTAATTTTAATTCTTACATTTTCTTTCATACTATGATTGCAGATAAACCAGCATGGGGACCATAAGAGATGATGAAGAATTCAAGGTGCCATCTTGGCTGAACTGTAAATTCCTATCTGAAATGTTGTCTAAAGAAGACTTGGAAATTCGAGTTACCGAGTTTGATGTAAAACCTGCCGTTGTTAAAGGAGACAATTATCTCAGCACTCTGTATCGTGTCGTTGTTAAATGTATTCCAAACAAAGAAACCGATGAAATCGAAACATTTAATTTGATCATCAAAACACTCCCAGAAGGCGAGATGGTCCAGAAGATTTTGCAACAATTGAAAGGTTTCGAAAAGGAATTTCACATATATGAAGTCGTGTTCCCAGCTATGAATCGTATCATGGAATCTGCTTTTGGAAAAATCTATCACTTAGCTCCAAGATGTTTTCCTAGTGGGGATGAAAACGTACTGGTTCTTGAAGATTTGCAGCCTCTTGATTTTAAAATGGCAAACAAATCGAAAGGACTGGATTTAGATCATTGCAAAATTACTATGAAAGCTTTAGCAAGGTTTCATGCCACATCTTTGGCGTTGTACAATAAAGATCCAAGTATCATGAATGTCTTTCCAGAAACCTTCTATTCACCCGAGAAGAGAAACGATGACAAATTTGAAACCCATCTCACAGTAGGAATTAACTTATTGGCATCAGAAGTAGAAACATGGAATGGATACGAACATTATGGTGAGAGGATAAGGAACTTAGGGCCAAAAGCATTTGACAAAATGGTGGAAGCTGTTACACCAAAGAACAATTCTTTGAATGTTTTAAACCATGGAGATTGTTGGGTTAATAATATGTTGTTCCATTATTGTCCTCTAACAGGTAAAGTTGATGATATACGATTTGTAGATTTTCAAATTGCAAGATTTTCTTCACCAGCACTTGATTTGCAGTATTTCATGTGTAACAGCCCTGCTGACGAAGTCAGGTATCAACACAGAGAAGAACTTCTCGAGGTATACCATGTCGAATTTGTCAAGATTTTAAAAGGTCTGAAATTAGAATCTCATATGATTACGTTTGACAAACTGAAGGAAGAGTTTGAGGAAAAAGATTATTTTGGACTTATAACGGCATGCAGTATTCTGGCCACAGTTACAGCATACAAAAACGATGTTCCAGACTTCAGTGAAATTAAAGAAGATTATCTTGAGAAAGTGGACGAAAATCCAATGTTAAAAGCATACAAAGGAAAGAGGTTTAAGGAAATTTTTCAGAAAATGCTTGTGTTTTATGATAAGAAAGGTCTTTTATAAGGCATAAATGAGCCAAAACCACTTTCTATGAGAGGCCAACACAGGTGTATAAGAGTATAATGTATTAAAGTAAGAAACTGCTTCGAACTTAAATAATATTTGGTGTTTTTAGTCTTTTAAAGCAGGAGTCACCAAAATGAGATCTCAAAGACTTCCCCTTAGTTCTAGTTAAACGGAAAGTTTTCTTTACTTTAAGTCAAGTTTTACCACACTAAAATGGTACTACTGGCAGTTTTACAATAATCATGAAAAAGGTAGCTAACTAGATCCCTGGGGAAGATTATCCAGTTGATGTAAATTTTCATTTGCTGAAATCATCTGAGATCCATAAAATTAGGTGGACTGTGGTACTCGGTGGGGAAACATACAATATTTATTCTTTGTAAATATTAATTTTTGGAATTGTACATGGCTAATGTGTATTTAGTTGTTGTTTATCTCAGTTAATGACCTATACACATTATAACGTGTGGAATGAACTGCATCGAGAAACTTTCACATGTTGTTTAGAGTTGTTTTCTAAGTATTTTGATTTAAGGAACCCAAGATTTTTATTACTTATTATATAGTAAATCGTTAGGTATGTATCGTGTCCTCAGGGCCGTGAAAATATGGGCCCTGATAGATTACAAAAAAAAATTAACTAATCAAAACCTGAAGTAGATAGGTTTACTGTGAAAATCACATTATGTAATACAAACAATAAAAAATAGACAACAATGATAAATCTCAAGCAATGTATTGTACATTATTATATGCTATACTGTGCAGTCTTCGATACAGTAGGTCTAACAAGGCACCTGTCAACCATTGCATACTGAAACCTACCTTGAGATTTATCCCAGATAAGCTTTGTGATGTACCAAAGACGTATAAAAAATATGCCGCTTAATAACTGCAAGGCGCAACATTCGAAGCTTGCGGCAGTGCACGTCGAGGATGGCAGAATGTGAGGGTTATCCAATCCACCAAGTCAGGAGTTGTATTACTTTCCTGTAGTTTATATGAGAGATTTGGCACTGGATTTTAGGTGCCTTGCATTTAAAAGCGGGAGATAATTTTTGGACACTTTATATCACAACACTTCTCTGGGAGAAATTCAAGACAGGTTCAGCATGCAACGGTTGAGTGTTCCCTTGTAAGTACTGTAGTTAAAAAGAGCTCTTCGAAATGTAGAACTACAATGATCATAACAAACTGTATTGTTTATATTGCAGTTTATGACTTTTACAGTGCGTACTTCAGGCGGTGGTTAATTCATTCTTTTTGTCTGTAGCCGTGCCGGTCGGCTGAGTTCCTACTTTCCATTCCGGCGGCTCGTGTTGGATTCCCAGCGGGGTACGGGATTTTAATTCTCAATTTTGGTCTGGGAAAAACTTATATATATATATATATATATATATATATATATATATATATAAGAAAAACATGAATGCAAATTCGGCTATTATATGCCACTGTGTCACCAGTGAATATTCGATCGGAGAACAAGTGACTTTTAGCGTCGTGTTATCAATGTGATAATACATGTCCCCTCTACAGACAATTGCCAACATTTTTGTTCATATATAAGGGGATTCTATTAAAAGAGTCCACCAACATTAGTGGGCATGTTGGAGTGAGAACATGGGCAAGTTAGTGTTACATAAGCAAATTAGTGTATTTTTTTTTGCAAGTTAGGGTTAGAAAATGGGCGAGTTAGTACACCAGATTAGTTCAGCGTTCACTTGTCTGTTAGCGGGTTTTTGTGATAGGTTGGCTGCACTGCCTAAGCACTGATTATTACATATTTTACATTGCAAATATACTGATTTTAGGTTACTTTGAGTTCAACTTCTCACTTTATTTTAAGGCATTTATCACTTTTAAAAAATCACACACACATATATGTATATATATATATATATATATATATAGTAATTCTGCCCGAAGGCAGGTCCTTCACTGCAATCATAGCATTTTCATGCTATGCTTGCAGCTTTACTAGGGAATTGTAGGTGTGGTAGCTTCCCGTTGCTTTCCACACCGGTGAAGGATGATGATGATGATGGCCGTATGATTTCGGGAACCGTTTGGGCCTTAAAGTTTTCCTGACATTTGCCTTACAGGCGAGGAAAAACCCCGATAAAAACCTCACCCAGAAAAACTGTCCCGACCGGGGATCGAACCCGGGCCCGCTGCATGACAAGGCAGCACGCTACCTCGAGACCACAGCGGTGGACTATATATATATATATATATATATATATGTATACAATATATACAATAAACAATAAAATGTGTGCTTTTCTGTTTTTATTTGAATTTATGTTGATGACATGGTGACACAGAATCCCCAAAATTTCTTTGTAATCTATCAGAATCCATCCTATCACTGTCTATTGGACATGGTACATAACTAACATACAAATAGCGCATTACTCTGTAATAATTCGCCGGTTCCTTATACCAAAATACTCAGTCAACATCCCTGAATATCCTGTGATAATTTATTGAGAAATTTCTGTTCCACTCCGTGTGTGTATCTTGTTTGAGTACAAATCATATACTATTATATGGTGAGCTGAACAACCCGCTATAGGGGAGGGAAGAACGAAAAGAAATCAGGAGGGAGAGCTAGTACAACTACACGGAAGATATCGTAGGCTTTGTATTAATTCGGAAACGTTGGCCTTCAAGCTGCCACCTTCAGTCTTACAGTTTTGAATATCATAAGTAGTATATTTTAAATATGTAGTAGGCCTACTTTTATCTGAACACGACCATCCCCTCCCCTAACGTCACTGCAACAACATTACCCCTAAAACGGGTTGCCCAGCTCAGAATATAACAATATAGTCCAAATGATAAAAAGTTAACCCTTAAATTCGCAGTGTATCCTATAGGATACATGAATTAGTTTATTTTATTAACTATATTTTATAAAACGAAGAAAATGAACGAGTAGAAATTACTTAAATGTGTGTGGAATTACACAATATACCCTATCATAATATGAATGATATCGTTTTCAGTGCGGTCCACAACATTCAAACAACTGAGACGAGAAATTAGTGTTTTGCCAATTTAAGGGTTAAATAGATATAGCTTTAGGGTTCAGATGATATTTTATCACTGCGTTTGTTTTATATGGTACTTAATTTCTTGGTTTTCATTTTTTAATAATAAATCATTATCATTAAAGCACGGACTTTATTGCCGACCAGAATAATGCTAACAGCAGGTAGAGGAGTACAGCTTGTTTACTCGTATAGTCGTGCACAGCGCTGGCTGTAATAAGATGTCACAATTGCCTAAGTCCATGCACACTCAACTTTTTCGGGTGTCTAAGCAATGAAAACCCAATGAAGTCCGTGTTTTAATCGTAATGTATTTCGTGTTTTAAGCTGTCATGTCTCCACCTGGTCACACTATCTCATCTTAGGTAGACATGAAGCTCTTTTACTTTTTGATTTATAATTATTTTGTGTCAAACAATTATAAAAAATAAATGAAAATACAATGTAATAAGAAATAATACAGTTTAAAACTCATTTAAGGAGAAGGGCAAAGAATACTCGCAAAAAAATCCTGATTCTAATTATATATATATATATATATATATATATAGAATTTACAACCGTCTCATTTCGCTCAGCTCTTACTCATCCAGGGAGTCCATTTGTTCCATACAGTAGATTGGCATTGGTGGATTCTGGCTTTGACAGATACTTTTTTGGACACTCCTTGGTACATCACTACGCTTCTTTGGGACAAATTTCAAGGTAGGTTTCGGCATGCAATGGTTGACAGTTTCCTTGTTAGTTAATTAGCGTCGCAAATCTAATGGTTTAATGGTTTATTTATTTTACTTGATGGGGTTAAGACCGTAAGGTATTCTCTTCCACTTACGGCAGACAATTTTGCTAGAGGTTTCTTATTTCAAATCTGAGATTCTTTTATGTGTTGTAAATGAGGGAACAAGTCCACGGATTTTCGTCTCATCCGAAGGAAGCCATGCTCAGGATTTTATCCTTAAAGTCCATCGACCTCTGCGGGGTTTAAATCCGCGAATTTAGTAACCAGAGGATAGGACGATAAAATAACTATTCCACCGGACCGATTTGCACCATGGATGTAGAAGTTGAATTGCACAGAGAGATTGGAGGGGATTGGTAAGGGGTTAAATTGCGTCCCGTCAATTTCCGATCCATGTGTGGTCGGTAAATTGGATCCCCGATCTAGGTATTGGGCCCTGAGTCCAGATAGCATTCTCTAATTTTCTTACCTGTGTACCATCTATTTGTTACAAATATAAATAAGTTAATATTCAATGAGAAATAATTAAGCATCGCTATTTTTAACCTCATTGACGTATTAAACAATTTTTAGTCCGAAGCTTACATTTTATGTAGAAGTTCAGCAAATCAGGTTAAAAGAAGAAAGAAAAATTAATAGCTTATTGTTGAAAAAATGAATCTGTTGATAAACGGGACAAATTAATATGTTCGAATTTGTTAGATTTAAATTTTTTACTCTAGTCCTGAGGGTCGCGGGTTGAAGCCCGGCCGTGGTCGATGAATTTCAAGGATTAATAAAAAGGTCTCTGTTCAAAATTTAACCGACCTTCATCCATCAAAAATAATACCTTAGTTGACTATTAGATGTATCCTTGAGTTAATGTGCTAACCACATGTCACTCGTTGACATATGTGGGTAAATAAGCGTAACCAAATCAGCTTGGTTAAGAAACTTCCGCTAGAGAACACCAGTGTCCCCATGTGCGACATATCCATCCATAGTAATTTTGCCCAAAGGCAGGTCCTTCACTGCAATCATAACATTTTCATGCTATGCTTGTAGATTTACTAGGGAATTATAGGTGTGGTAGCTTTCCGTTGCTTTCCACACCGGTGAAAGATGATGATGATGATAATGATAAGGATGATGATGATGATGATGATGGCCATATGATTTCGGGGACCGTTTGGGCCTTAAAGGTTGCCTGACATTTGTCTTACAGGTAAGGAAAACCCCCGATAAAAACCTCACCCAGAAAAACTGCCCCGACCGGGGATCGACCCCGGGCCCGCTGCATGGACAAGGCAACACGCTACCTCGAGACCATAGCAGTGGACATGCGACATGTAAGGTATCACAATAAAAACAATTTTAGGCCTATCTTTAACATTATACATTTTTGGGGATCGATCTAGCCTACCTCCACACGGTCTTCCGTGGGTAATGGTTAATAGATCGAGACCGAATTCACCTATTACATGTTTCAACCCTTGACCCAATTTACCGTTTTTTACGGACCTAGCAGCAGTTTACAGACACCGCTGGTAAATCACCATTCTGCACAATAATGAGCAAGACGTTCCAAACAATCGCTATAATACTGTGTCAACTGCTGTAGACATAAGAATCAAGGAATAAGGAAAATAATTCGTTAGCTGACATTACAATGAAGTAATATATCGAGGTCAAATTTCCACGAGTAAGATTTGTTTCTTTTCCTCTAAACGTCATAAATGTTAACATCGAGACTATTGTGTTGGAGACGGCGTAGTTTCATGTCTCATCTGTAAGATAACGCATCCAGATACAGAGCAAGAAGGTCAAATTACATCTCATATTTACAGTATGTTGTAAGTATTTCGATAGTTTTGTTATTTTGAGAAAATTCACAATTTACTAAATCATTGCAAATGGCAGTTGAGATTATGTAGTAACATATCAAAATAAGTACCTGATATATCAGTCTAAGGGTCGGTTTCACCAAAAGAGGTAACTGGATTACGCGAGTTTTCCCCTTGTATAATGCATAACTTAAACTGGCGTAATACAGTTACCTCTGTTGGTGAAACCAACCCTACGGGTCAAGGTATTACGTCAGTTTTCCCCGTGTATAATGCATAGCTTAAACTGGCGTAATACAGTTACCTCTGTTGGTAAAACCGACCCTAAGGGTAAATTTCACCAACAGAGGTAACTGTATTACGCCAGTTTTCCCCATGTATAATGCATAGCTTAAACTGGCGTAATACAGTTACCTCTGTTGGTGAAACCGATCCTAAGGGTCAAGGTATTACGTCAGTTTTCCCCGTGTATAATGCATAGCTTAAACTGGCGTAATACAGTTACCTCTGTTGGTGAAATCGATCCTAAGTCAGTAAATTTAACTAATTGACGAAGTTTTTCATTTTTTTAAAACAGATATCCATTTTAGTTGAGGACAACTTATAGATCAGGTACATATTTTAGTATTTTAAACTTTTACTAAATCAGTACTATTAAAATTCTTGAAAAACCACCTTTGAATTTTTTTTAAGTAAAATGTTAAAATCTTAAAATTCGTACCTGATATATCAATCGTCCTCAACTAAACATACTATGTTTAGAAAACTTAGCCAAACATTAAAACAATGTATGATTTTAACATTTTTAATTTACTAAATAGCAATAGGCCTATATATTTCGCAGAATACAATACTGTGCTATTCTATACACTGTGTCGCTTGCGAATATTTAATCGGACAACAAGTAAATTTTAGCGTCGTGTTAGCCAATGTGATAACACATGTTCCTGCTAGAGCCAATTGCTAACACGGTTGCTCACATAAAGGGATTCTATCCCCAGAATCCACCTACATTAGTGGGCTAGTTAGGATGAGAAATTGGACAAGTTAGTTTTGGATGGGCGAGTTAGTACACCAAGATTAGTTTAGCATTCACTTGTTTGCTAGTGGGGTTTTGTGATAAGTTGGCTATACTGTCTGAGCAATGACTACTATACGTTGTTATTATTACACATGTACACTTAGCGACAAAAATAATGAGCCGCTTCAAAAGCAGAGTCCCTGTTATGGCCCACTGCGCATACTTGAAAAGCTAAAGCTGTGATTCACGAGGTAACACATTGTTAAATGTTTTAAATACGCTGTATTTGGTTTTAATCGTCTTAAATAGTTAAGAACAGTGAAGGAGACATGTTTCTAGATATTTACGAGTGTTCGACAAATTGCGACATTTCAAATAAAGTTAAACTCTCGTTCATAGAGCAAAAGTACAAGACAACCAATATTTAGACTACTAGAATCCATCCTTCGAGTAGCGTAGATCGTTAAACCACCTACAAGAACATGAAATATGTATGAAAGGCAGGGTTCGAATCCTTCAACAATGGTTTTCTTATTCATTTGTATTTTCGCAAAATACATCCTATAAGTGCTATAACATTTAATTCCTGCCACGTAATCAATGTCCACTTTATACTATATTAAGTATCATATTTATATTTATTATTATTATACATGACATTTACATTGCTACATTTATTGTATCTTTAACTGTTTATAATTAGTATAGTGTATATCTATATTTGTCGAATATTTATTTGTATTTGTGCTGGTTGAGTGGAAGAGAGGGCCTTATGGCCTTAACTCTGCCAGAATAAATAAAGTATTATTATTATTATTATTATTATTATTATTATTATTATTAAGTAATATTCCTGTCTTCATAAACTCTATAACACTATTTACGTACCGGTATAAATTTAATTGTGTGAGCAGTACCACGTTTTAATAATAATGCCACAAATGTATGTAATAAAAATAATAGTTTCATATATTCATGTGTTTATTTATTTATTACGTATTAGTGAGGAAAAAGTTTCATCCTTCAATTAAACTATTTACTTTATATATGTCAAGTCCAGCATAATAGTAGCTCATAGATGATGGGCAATGATAAAAAATATTATTATTATTATTATTATTATTATTGTCCATCTTCCACAACAACAACAACAACAACAACAACAACAACAACAACAACAACAACAACAACAACAACAACAACAACAACAACAACAACAACAACAACAACAACAACAACAACAACAACAATAATAATAATAATAATAATAATAATAATAATAATAATAATAATAATAATAATAATAATGGGATGTATCAAAGGATATGAAGAATGTAATTAACTGGGGATCAAAATTAACTCAAAATGTACCAAAGAAAATGAAATAAAATATGGAATTCAAAAAGTAGATCAGTAATAACAATGTAAAACGGCGTTTTGTGGGATAAGAACATATGAATGGATACCAAATTAGAAATTTATAAATCCATAATTTGATGCACGCTAACATACGATGCACAAACTTGGCAGTTGAATAAAAATTTGAGTTTAAAGCTTATGTCTACTGAAATGGATTGTTCTAGACGCTCAACTAGACATTCTAAATTGAAAAAAAATCAGAAATACAATCACCAGACAACAAATGAAAGTCCAAAATTCAATATTAGATTTTATGAGATACAGACACTAGAATGGTATGGTCATACACGTAGGATGCCAAAGAAAAGATTACCCAGACAAATTTTGGAATGGATTCCACCTGGGAAAGGAAATGGAGGTCCACCTAGATTTAAATGGATGGATAATGCAAGAAGGGGTATGAGGGTGCTAGGTCTGGAAGAATTGGAATGTGGAGATAGAGAAGAATGGAGAAAGAAGATAAAATTTTGTAAAACTTTGGGCACAGGAAGATGTTTTATTACACTGTAGACCTGTTTATAAATAAATAAATAAATAAATAAATAAATAAATAAATAAATAAATAAATAAATAAATAAATAAATAAATAAATAAATAAATAAATAAATAAATAAATAATAAATACATAAATAAATACATAAATAAATAAATAAATAAATAAATAAATAAATAAATAAATAAATAAATAAATAAATAAATAAATAAATAAATAAATAAATAATATTAAAAATAGTGATACTTCCAAATAGTACAGTTTTTCTTTAAGAATGGACAGACAGAATAACATAGAAAGCATTTTAACAATTAAAAATTTAACCTCATTGGGAATCGAACCTATGACCTTTCGTACACGAATCAAGCCACTAAGCATTGAGCTAAGCGTACGCTGACTAATTACGCTTGAAAGAATGCTCTTCAAAGGAAGAAGGGAAACGTATTGTAGCTCTACTGTGCGATTAATTTACTCGTGTAAATCACGCGTTGGAACTTAAAATATTCGAAATAAAGAGTCGGGCCATTCTTTTTGTCGCTAGGTGTACATAGCAAATATGCTGATTTTTTTATTAAAAAAATGTGCCAGGTGTCGAATGGTGTAGTGGACTGCACACTAGCCTGGAGAACTAGAGGTCCACGGTTCGATTCCTGGTTCACACATTAATTTTTCTTTTCACAATATCATTATAATATTATAATATGATCCATTATTGGAACTGTGTTAAAATAACAGTATTGGAAAATGTTACATAACATCGTTTAGTACTTATAAAAGTGGTGGCGTAAAATTCTCAAATATAGATACTTCTAAACGAAGCTGGCCCTTGGCGATGGCAGTGTCATCTACCTTGACAGCTGAAGAAACGAGAATTATAGAATTGTATATGTGGAAAGAATTGTTAGTGTTTGTGTCAGGTGTGGAATGGTGTAGTGGGTTGCACACTAGTCTGGAGAACTAGAGGTCCACGGTTCGATTACTGGTTCACACATTAATTTTTGTTTTCACAATATAATAATATTATAACTATTTATTAGTATACAAAGACCAGAATAGGATAAAAGGGTGTCGCTTGTGTATCGAAACGAGAAAAAAAAAAACATAAGATCAGAGTTAGAGCATACAGACAGCAAAACGAGAAGTGAAGCATATCAGGCGAAATGAATTTAACATTCGAGGTATAACAGTTGAATCATTCGCCACTATGACAAAACTAGGTCTGTATGTAGAAAGAGACTGAAGTACTTCTGACGAAGATTTGACGTCACAGGTTGTAGTTCCGAAACACATCGATCCTATTCCGGCCTCTGTAGACTAATACATCAGAAAATAAATAAGAAAACTAGATGAATGTACGAAGCTTCGCTGACTTTGTCATGCCTGAGCTAGATTCCATTTTGTATAATGAGAGATATTTAGATATGTGTGTGTGTGTGAGAGAGAGAGAGAGAGAGAGAGGGAGAGAGGGAGAGAGGAGGAGAGAGGGAGGGAGAGAGAGGGAGAGAGGAGGAGAAAGGGGGAAATACGGAGAGAGATAGAGAGAGGGGTTAGAGAGGAAGAGAGAGGGGGATAGTGGAATAGGGGGAGAGGGAGACAGGAGAGGGGTGAGGGGGAGAGAGGGAGGGTGGAGGGAGGGAGAGAGAGAGAAGGAGAGAGAGAGAGAGAGACAGAGAGAGATAGGGAGAGAGACAAATGTACAGCGGCATATTGTTTATCGAAGTATATTCCACCGGATGGACCCAGACCTATGAGATGAGTGTTGTGCTACAGCTAGGGTAGAGTGAATCATTCCACGCTATCGGCTCTCGGACACACTGCTTGTCCGGCGTGTGATTTACGATGCCCTACTCTAGAGCGAAAACACCTAATCGTATACCATATCTACTTTGATACTCGGCTTAACATAGATGCCGCTAAATATGCGCAGATAAAATGACCTAATTCCATACTGATAACCACAATGTAATTTGGTTGCCACGGAGTCCTAACTGGTTTCAGTAAGCAGCACCTTGGGCGATACTAGTCATCGCTATGGCTAAGTTTAATCAAGTTTGGAGCAGTTGTTTCAGTATCAAGACATTATACAGGTGTCCGCAACCTTTTAGGGTCAAAATTATATTATCGCCTCACTGATGGTTGTCCAGCGGCTCGTTTTGTTTCTTCGCTGCTGTTATGAATAATTAAATACAAAGATGCCGACTACCGCCACTATAATAATTCCGCATGTTAAGCGTTGCTGCGCGGCACGCTCTTTTATATAAACGGATAACCATCATAGTGAGGCTACAATACAGACGATAGGCGACTCTATTTGGAACATTTTGACAGTGGTCAGAAATTAATATTTTGGATGCCAAGTCATCTTGAAGATCATTGGAAGCTGCTTTTTTTGACATTGATCACCAACGTAAGAGCTCAGACAGCTCTTTGTGGCTTGAATGAGCTAGTTCCTATCCACGGCAATAATCTTCCAATTTGGATGACGCCTGTAGGGAAACTTCTCTCGGTACATTCGTTCGGCTCTCCAGACTCTACATTCTGCTGTATCGTACATTAATTGCATGTCTGCGAGTTCCTGTGAAGAGTAATGCTCTATCTTTGACAGTCAATGATACGTAACCAAAACAAATAACAAATGAAAGTGCCAGGCAGTTTTTTATAACGATTAAATCAGCTTATAGAAACGTCCCTCACATACTTTCAAGATGGCGTGGCGTCCAAAATATTAATATTCGACCATTTGATACTTATGTCAAAATACTTCAAATAGGGTCCTCTACTTCCTGTATAATTTTGACTCTAAAGGTTGGGGACGCCCTGTAGGACTTATGTTTCAACGATTATAACGAAGAAGCCTATACAAGGGGCCAGAAGCGTTTAACTCTTACTTGTTTGCAGTACAGTCTGCAGAACACAATAATAGAATACTACATTCTTTATGGACTTTTAAGGATAGGAGATATTTAGCCGAGCGGTTTAATTCCAATTTGACAAAACTCAATTTCTTACGCCAGATTACTTTAACGTGCCGGACTACAGTACAACAAATCATGCATTATTAAGTAAGTTATTATTGTATAATTTGTCATAAATTTAAATAATTTATACTGATTTTTTCAATGATTTATTAAAATGTCATTTTTTTATTTCGGTATTTATCCACAATACAATGTTTTTCCGTCACACTCAAGAAATTCTCCTCGATTTGTAGTGGTCCTGAACATCCTCATCTGTAAGTACTTTCTCACTCCCTCCATCAAACCTCATTTAAATCTTCCCCTTATTCTTCTTCCATCTATTATACATTTCAAGATCTTCTTAGGAATTCTATCAGTTTGAAATGTCCGTATAATCTTAATCATCTTTCTTCAATTGTCATTTCTATCAAATTTCATAATTTTCCAAATTTCAACATTTATAATTTTTTCTAATCAGGACTTCTGCAATGATCTTATCCAGTAAATCCATCTCTGTTGCCAATAACTTGTTAGATTGACGCATTTTAATTGTCTATGTCCCTGGTCCATATAAAAATAATACTCTCTATAATAGCCTTAAAGATAAATTTCTTTGTTCTGTTAAGGTTGTTTTACTCCATAATACTGAGTTCATCGTGCCAATTACTATCCGTCCATCTGATCTTTTTTTTTTTTTTATATTTCTGATTGTGATGAACTTTCTTTTTCTATTAAATAAATTGAACCAATATATCTTATTGAATACATTGGACATTTAAGGGTTGATGTATCATGCCTTGGTCCCGAGCTGCGGGACTTGCGCTGGTCTGAGTCTCCATGAGGGAATACATTTTCTTATGGAGTTTCAGCCAATAAGAGATCGGTGGAATCCGCCCTGCATCGTAGTAATGCGTATAATAACTACTATAAGCAGTGATAGCGTAGTGGTTAGGCACTGCGCTACAAGCCGGAAGGTCGAGGGTTCAAGTCCCGGTGGGGTCAGGATTTTTAAACTGACCCAAACCTTCTGGCGGCACTATGGCCCTGGGGTCGACTCAGCCTCTAACTGAAATGAGTACCAGACGCTTGTTCTGGGGGTAAAGGCGGCCGTCACGCAGGGCTGACAACCCGGCTGACATCAAGTGCCGATTGTCAAGAAAAAGTGGGAGCCTTAACCTCCCACTACCCCAAGGGCCTCCTGAGGCCTGTAGTGGGAATACTTCACTTTACTATAAGCAGTGACTGTAAACTTATAAAACCAGCTCTAACGGCAGGGGTGTCAACAATGACCAAATATTATTCCTATAATATATGGATAATTGTCCACCTCTAATCTTTACAGATCTGGAAGTGAGGCCAGCAATCGACATGTAGAGCAAGGACCTGTCACGCTATGGAGTTTTTATAAATATTGCAGTACTGACTGAACGGCAAGCAAGTAGATGCTGTCCAACTGGGACGCCAGGTTCGAATCCTGTCGATTCCAGAGGGGTATTGTTGGTGGGCCTTGCAGGAATTTTATCGATTTTTTCTGTGTTCTCCCATATCCCTAATTTCATCTCACCAACACTCTCCATTCGTCTTTCCCTCCCCTTCATGTCATTTCATTTTTTATTCATTCATTCATTCATTTCATATCTCTCCTCAACTCATGGTAGGAAAAATAGTTTGATTGGCATCCACAAGCGTTGAAAATATGTGGCTGAAGGAATCTGGTCGGGTAAGGCCCAGGATGCTGTCTCATGACTCCGAGTCTGAGCAATAAAAAAGGGTATAAGGAGCCAACGGGAGGGTTGTAGTCTCTCCTCGCGGGCACGGGCCCAACTCAAAAATGGCGGTATGGGTCATGGGAGAAAACGCTGGTGTGTCAGGCCCAGAAGACGATCTACAACTTGTATAACATATTCAATTCATCCACAATAAACTGGGATAGCGCAATATGGCTTCAGGTGGTGCTCAGAGCAGTCTGTCCGTCCAGTCAGAATAAATAACTGAAGAAGGTAGATGTGTTCTGATGTGTTTCCTGTTACAACACTGAAGCATTAGGATGTCTCATTACTGACGGCACTGTTCTATTTTATCACATCTGATACTTAAATGTCGGCCGCGCTGATCCAGTGGTTATGTTCTTTGTCTCTAATCTAAAGGATCGTGGGTTCAAACCCGGCCGGTTTCGAAAGGAATTTTTGGGTAGAAAAATGTAAGGGGCTAGTCCTCCGGGAGAGACTATAAGCCGTTGGTCCCGAGTCTGAAGACTTTCGACTCGTAAAAGAACCGCAAGCCTGAATAAAAGGCCTCTGTGCAAATTTAACCGACCTTCATCCATCCAAGTAATACTTTAGTTACCTACTAGATGTCTCATTGTGGCGATGTGCTAACCGTGTGTCACTCGTTGACATCTGTAGGTAAATAAGCGTAAGTAAATTAGCTTGGTTAAGAAACTCCCGCTAGCGAACACCCGTGTCTCCACGCGGGACATATGGGGAAAACACAATATACAAAAATATACTTAAATTTTATTATTGTTCAGTTTGGCCAGATAATCGTTTAGTATCTAATATTATTGTGATTTTTGTATTTGAATGTATCATATGTTTTTCACGGCGAGTGGAAGAGAAGGCCACATGACCTTAACTCTACCAGGCTAAATAAATAAATAATACTTGCTTTGTAAGGTAATATTTTATTTTATTTTCAGAGTAACTAGTATGGGAGACAGAGGAAACGAAGAATGCATCACAATTCCATCATGGATTAATAATGAATTTATCACAGATATTTTATCTACAGAAAAGAAAATGGTCATTTCTATTATTCACTTCGATGTGAAAAATGTTGTTCCGAAAGGTGATAATTATCTGAGCACCCTCTACCGAATCAATGTTAAATATGTGGAAACAAAAGAAGGAAATATTAAACAATATTCCATGATAATTAAAGCCCTTCCTGAAGGCGAAATTATGATCAAATTTTTATCACAATTGAATGGGTTTCATAAAGAGCTACACATTTATTCAGTTTGTTTTCCAGTTTATATCGCTTTATGAAACAAGTGAAAGGAGAATTCCAACAATTCTCCCCCAAATTTGTATCCTGTACAAAAGAAAATATAATTGTCATGGAAGATTTAAAGCAACATGGATATAAAATGGCTGTCAGACATGTGGGCCTTGACTTAAACCATTGTAAAACTGCTTTAAAAATGTTGGCAAGGTTTCATGCTACTTCGTACGCGGTTCACAAATCAGATCCTAGCATCATGGACATTTTTGTAGAAGAGATGTACAAAGACACTGAAGAAAACCGCAAACACATGCAACCTTACTTCAATTCGAACCTCAGCTCTTTAGCTTCTAAAGTAGAAACATGGGAAGGTTATGAACGGTTTGCATCCAAGTTAAGACAACTTATCCCTTGTGCAATGGATAAAATGGTGGAAGCTGTAACACCAAAGAAGGATTCATTCAACGTTTTAAATCATGGTGATTTCTGGGTGAATAATATGTTATTTCATTACAATCCTGATACCGATGAAGTGGACGATGTGAGGTTTGTAGATTTTCAAGTCGCTAGATTCACCTCGCCAACTTTGGATCTTCAGTATTTCCTTTGCAACTGCCCTAATGATGAAGTAAGGTTCCAACATAGAGAAGCATTGATTGAAGAATATTATTCTGAACTTTCTGATTATTTCAAGGAGTTCAATCTTGATTCCGAATTAATTAGTCTAAATAAACTTAAAGAAGAATTTTCTGAAAAAGACATGTTTGGACTACTAACTGCATGTGTTATACTGTGCATTGTTTTAGCGCAGAAGGAAGAAATCCCTCCTTTAGGTGATATCAAACAAGATTATTTTGAAAAAGGTGGTGGAAGTATTCTCGAAATAGCGTATTCAGGTTCAAGATACAGAGAAGTTTTCCAAAAGATGCTCATATATTATGAGAAGAAAGGCTTGATCTGATAAAAATCTTCTTAAGGGCAACTGGTAGAGTTCACTTGCAAATTTTTATGCCTAGTCAACATTTGAAACAAACTCTATTTTCTACGGAACTATACTACCTTGGACAATAAAAAATTGCAGCCAATTAAGGCAGATTGTTTGATGGTACTACTGTCATTGATTTTTATCTAACATTCATTTCTTTCATTTTACCAGGGTTTTCAAAACATATACTAATTTACAAAATATGTTTTTTAAAGTTTCAGGTACACATTTCTCAGAAACTATGTAACATCCATCCATCCATAGTAATTCTGTCCCAAGGCAGGTCCTTCACTGCAATCATAGCATTTTCATGCTATGCTTGCAGCTTTACTACGGAATTGTAGGTGTGGTAGCTTCCCGTTGCTTTCCACACCGATGAAGGATGCTAATGATGATGATGATGATGATGATGATAAGGATGATGATGATGATGGCCGTATGATTTCGGGGACCTTTGAGCCTTAAAGTTTTGCTGACGTTTGTCTTACAGGCGAGGAAAAACCCCGATAAAAAACCTCACCCAGAAAAACTGCCCCGACCGGGGATCGAACCCGGGCCCGCTGCATGACAAGGCAGCATGCTACCTCGAGACCACAGCGGTGGACCTATGTAACATAGAAGTTTGAATTTTTTTGTGAATGTTTAGAATTTCTAGCTGTATCCAGTCGGTCAAATATTCAGTTATTAAAATATACTATTCTCAAGAAAAAAAAGAAGAAAAAAACAAAAAAATAATAAAAATAAATATCTTAATGTAAATAATTTTTATAAAATATGTTAAGCTCTCAAGTGAGTTACCTCAAGCCACTCATAAACAATGCCAATAAAAAGAATAGTGCAGTTCTGATGATTCGTTTCAGAGAAATGTGTACCCATATGGGTAAATTATTATATGGTTTGAAAACCCTGGTAAAATGAAAAAAAATTATGCTAGATAAAAAACAATGACAGCAGTACCATAAGAAACCTGCCTTAATTGGCTGAAAAATGCTTATTGTCCTAGATAGTGTAGTTCCGTAGAAATAGAGTTTGTTTCAAATGTTAACTAGGCATAAAAATTTGTGGTATTTTCCAAAGCCAAGAAAATTGATCCTAGGGTGAATAGAAGGTTATGTAAGTGATTCTAAGCTTTATACTTCAATGAAATGATTGATCTATCATAAACTTACAGATCTTGAATATTTCTTAGAAATTTTTCTTGATAAAGTAATTTGTATTATACTGATTACTAATAATTATGAAATTAAAAATTTTTAAATGAAGAACACAACTTAATTTACCTAATATTTCTCCTACCATTCTTATAGATAAACTAACTCGCTGTCACTACTGAATCCAGCTAAAGTTTTAAAATAATTCCCTGCATAATTCACCTACCTTAAACCACGATTAATACTGTTTTGTCACCTCATTCATGACCTACCTACTGGACGCTTTTTCTCCCTGAATTTACCAAAATAAGTTTTCATGCTCCTCTTTAATTCACCTGTATCATATGTCCTTAACATCGAAGTCTACGAAAATCAATTGTTCTAATTAGATCAGCGACCTTCCGATTTGTAGAATATTGCCTTAACCAACTATGCTACGTCCCAGCTTGTCCCATTTATTGTATCCAATTCCACTAAACCTCGAATAGGAAACAAGCTGTAGGACTATGTTTAGTAATGAAGTACCATCTGGTCACTTTATCATAGTCAGATGCAATTATTTTGATTGTATCGTTCTCTTATTATGTTGCGTTTTGAATAACATTGGAAAAAAATAAATATAGCTTTAGGCATTAAAATACCATCTGGATATCATCCAGTTCATCAATCAGATACAATTTTTTTTTAAATTTTATATTTGTATTATTTGTTGTTGTGAACTTGCAATGTGATAGGACTACTTGGCCGAAATAATTTTCGTTTCCAGAGTACACCACGTGGAGGAGAGTATATATATATATATATATATATATATATATATATATATATATATTATAATTAAACCTTTTTGACATTGAGCAATGCAAGCTTAATGTGACAAGATAAGAAAAATAAATGCCTGGACGGAATTTGAACCCGGACCTCTGAGTTGATATCTCAGTGCGCTACCACTTACGCTACCAGAACAAACATTTATTTTTCTTATCATATTCTCTATTATTACCAGATGTAGCGGAAACTCGGTCTCCACTGCCACCTAGTAGCTACTATAAAAAGTAAGCAAATTAAAGAGAATATTTTTACTTATAGCAGTGACGCTTTTTCGATGTTATAATTAAACCTTTTTGACATTGAGCAATGCAAGCTATATATATACTTTTTTTTAAGGAAGCTGCATCAAATTTTGGACTAAACACAGGACATGATTGTCTTGCAGCTCATCTTCATCGAATTGGAATTTACAGTTAATTCCTCATTGCCCACTGTGCCCCACGAACACTAACATGGACAGAAACCACCTGCTACAGTGTCAGGCATTTCACTCTGCTATGCCGAAGGATAGATACTAGGAAGCAAGAGCCAAACTTTCTGATTTGTTATGATGTTTTATTGTTTTAATTTATTATTATCAGTTATTTGTTTGTTCATAATTATGGACAATGACCTCTGTAAAGTTCCCTGCATTTGTATAAATAAATAAATATTTGTATTATTATGTTGCGTGTAACTTAATGTGACGTGTAGAAAAACAGATAAAACTAACTAATACTCTGGCACTATCGAACCCGTAGGTTCATGGCCGCGCTGATATATGCTCTCCATATATCCCTATCCTGAGCTATTATTTTCCAATCATCCCCTGTACAATCTACTTCCCTCAAGTAATGATTGTTATCCTCCCATCTCATCCTTTCTCTATCAACTGGATGTTTTCCCTCTGGTTTTACAAAAATATCATATAGGCCTAGCTCAATGTTATGTAGTTTTCTGCATTCGCCTTTCTGTTCGTCACTTTGGTCCAAAATGTACCCTAAGTTCTTTATTATGAAATACTTGTAATATTTATTTCTATCTTAAAGTAAAATATGATGTTTCGCATCCGTATAACTGGAATAATAGCTGTTTGATACATTTTTAGTTTAACATTTCTTTAGAGAAGATGTGGTGATAAGAGTATCTGAAATTTGTAGTAGCATGCGTGTCAAGAGTGGAACCAATGTTTAATTTCTTTCAGTGTCACATTTCTATCTGTAATTATTGTTCATAGTTGTACGTATTTGAATAATGCCACTTTAAAAAAAAATTATATTTAGTTTTTATGTCCACCGCTGGGGTGCTGCCTTGTCATGCAGGGGCCCGGATTCGATCCCCGGTCGAGACAGTTTCCTGAGTGAGGTTGTTATCAGGGTTTTTCTTCACCTGTAAGACAAATGTCAGGAAACTTTAAGATCCAAACTGTCCCCGAACATCGTATGGCCAACGCAATCATCATCATTCATATTCATCTTAGATTAAGCTTAGGATTAAGGACTCTCCTGGCGCACCACTATCATCGTCATTGCCCATCATATCATCGGGGCAACGAGGCGCCCCAGTCTCAGACGTGGGTTACATTACGCCAATGCCAGGAGAGAACATCAGAAATGTCCAAAAAGGACAAACCTGAGGCATTAACAAATATTTAGTTTTTATTGATATTGGCTTTCGGCCAATGTAAGAATAGTTAAGTCTCGTAGACTGCGATGGGAAGGACATGTGGCACGAATAGGGAATGTAAGAGGGTCATGGAAACTTCTTGTAGGAAAACCACAAGGAAAATACTCAGAAGGTAGGGCAAGAATGAGATGGGAGAATAACATTAACCTTGATTTGAGGAATGTAGATTATACAAGGGCTGATTGGGAAATATTAGCTCAGCATAGGGATGTAATGATAGGCCAAGAACCTACGGGTTCGATAGTGCCAGAAAATTAGTTATAGCCGTTTTTTCTACACGTCACATTAAGTTATACGCAATTATAATACAAAAATACAATTAAACCATTTGTTTCTGTCTGATGAATTCGAATATATCCGTATGGTATTTTTATGCTTAAGTATTTTTCTTTCTTCTGAATGTTACAAGAAATGCAACATAATAAGAGAACGATACCATCTAAAGAATTGCATCTGATTGCGATATAGTGACCAGGTGGTACTTCCTTTTTAAATATATGCCTACAGCTGGTTTTCTATTCAAGATTTGGTGGAATTAAATTAAATACATGGGACAAGCCCTGAAATAGCATAGTTCATTAAGGCAATAAAATACAAGTCGAAAGGTCGCGAGTTCGAGTCGAGATGGGGATAATTATCTTTAAAGTGACTTAAAAGAGTCTTCAGGCGGCATTCAGGCTCTGAGATCGACTTACCTTTAACGGAAATAAGTATCATACTTATGTTTTAGGGTAAAGACGGTCATTACATAGGTCTGACAACCCGGCTGACATCTCGTCCCGATTGTCTTCAAAGGTGGTAGATAATCTCCTACTATACCAAGGACCTCCTAAGACTTGTATTCTCTTTAACGAATAATAATAATAACAATAATAATAATAATAAAAATAATAATAATAATAACAATAATAATAATTTCCATTATCATAAAAATCTTGATAGTAAGTATATGGGCAGGGCATGTGGCACAATTGGGGAATAAAAATAGGGCATGGAAATTTCCTGTAGGAGAACTAGAGTGAAAGCGCCCAGTAGGTGGGACAAGAATGAGGTAGGATAATAACATAAACTATGATTTGAGGGAGATGAATTACAAAGGGGATGCGGATGATTGGAAAACATTAGCTCAGGATAAGGATATATGGAGGCTTATGCCCACTCGGCCATGGACCTCCGGGTTCGATAATGAATTAGTTATAATAAATAAAAAAGAAAATTATAGGAGTCAAGATTAGTCGACATTTTGGAAACGTCATTGCCACAAATGTAGAATAGCATTATCTAATCAGGTATTAACTTTAAAAAAAAAAGAAGTATGATTAACGCAAACATAATGTAAAACGTTTTATTGCATTATCATTGCAACTGATGAAATGATACGCAATTTTGCGACTATCTCACTATATTTATACATGTCACCTAGCGATTTGTTACAATGAACATCTGAGTTTAGTCGGGAACACTCTTATCTCAAGTCAGTTGGTTTGTTCAGTTGTTGAAGTCAACATCAGACATCTCTCTCATGTAAGTACTTAACATCAGACATTAATCATAATTATCTCTCTCTCTCTCTCTTTATCTCTCTTTACCGAAATTTAACCTCTATCATTGTAGTTATAGTGAGGGACAACTACAGAGTGTCTCTAAAGTCACTATCCATTTCAATGAAGAAAGGCAATGATTGAAAAATTAATGTTATTGTGAAATTTTACACATACTCTACTGCCTCTCTACATGACCGCCATCTAGGTGAGAATATATACTCCACCTATCAGCTGTGAAAATAAATAGATCATCGGTTGATTAATGTCTTTGACATCGTCCGATTCCTAACAGCCAATTTTGTCGGCCCATCCAATCTTCTGGTTGTAGATGTTTCTCCTTCATGTAGGATAAAGGCATATAGCCTATTTTCGTGATATTGGTAAAATCGTGATACTTAATTTTGAAGGCTCAATATGGTATTATCATTACAAGTAGAATTTTGGAATTAAAAAGATGTGTTCTCTAAAGAGATGACCTTTGTTCTAAATACTTCAATATATTTTACCTCACATTATAACTTCAGAACAGAGTATCAACATGAACTATCATGGAAATACATATATCAGGAAAATACCTCCCTTTACCCTATAAATATATTCCTTGACTCTAGGAGGTATTAGGCCTTCCTCTACCTCGTCTTCCCTCAGGTTTCCATCCCAAAACATATCTGGTAGCCGATCCTCTTCTATTCGCTGGATATGTCCGTACCATCTTAATTGCTGAGTTTTAAATATAATCTAAAATAGTTCTTCAATCTTCATTTTATCCCTTATAACCGAGTTTCTATTTTTCTCTCTTCTTGAAATTCTTGCTGCCTTCGTATAAAATCAATTTTCGTTGCAAATGTGAAAATAAATATAGACCTTAATATTCAAATCGTATAAAACCAGCTCATTCTGTGATACGATTCCGTAAATCAAGCAGATGTGACAAAGACTTTTTCGTAAAGTGAAACGTACAATTTTCCACACTGTGTTGCGAGGGGTATTCAACTCCCCATTGAGGCGTCGAGTTGATGCGTTCGGACTATTACTGACAATTTCAACCTGCTGCACTGTTTCTGCTGATATGCATGGTCGTCCATGACATGGCTCCTCAAATACACTGCCGGTAAGCTTAAATTTGTTTACAAGCAGACGAATGCGTGCCTTTGTTGCCGCTGATTTACGTACTTTATGGATAAATTCAGTTCTGGCGTCTTAATGTGACAATATGCGTACTCATGGACAAACAGTTGCAACCCGTTCTTTCGTGCTAAACATGTTGCACTAAGCTAACATTTTATGCAAAGAAAAAAAACAATGTTTTCATGGACATGAATAATAACTTTAGAGACACCTTGTATAGTCGGAAAATGTAAACAAAGGAGATTCTGATTTAAACACCCATCTCCGTGGGTTTAGGAGAGGAAGGCGGGTGCAGAAGCTCAGTGACGGACTGGTTATTCATGTAAGAAGTGATCTGCGTTTCTGAGATCTTTCATATTTAAAGTCAGGGGTGGCGCGTAATATATATTTAATTGTTCGGCGAACCCCAAAAAAAATGACCTTATGAAGATAGCGAAAATAGTTAGGCTATTCTATGCCACTGTGCCACTTGTGAATATACTAAGAACAAGTGACTGCTAGCACCATCTTGGCCAATGTGATAACTAAGGAGCGGATTTTTATGTACTAAAAGTTAAGATTGCAACGTAGTATAATGAGAAGTGTCCACCGCTGTGGTCTCGAGATAGCGTGCTGCCTTGTCACGCAGCGGGCCCGGGTTCGATCCCCGGTCGGGACAGTTTTTCTGGGTGAGGTTTTTATCGGGGTTTTTCTTCACCTGTAGGACAAACGTCAGGAAAACTTTAAGGCCCAAAACGGTCCCCGAAATCATATGGCCATCACAATCATCACCATTCATATTCATCTTAGGTTAAGCTTAGGATTAGGGATTCTCCTAGCGCAAATCAATCATCACCCATTATATCATCGGGGCAACGTAACCCCGCCTTCCAGGCGTCCCAACCTCAGAAGTGGGTTACAAGTACGTCATGCCAGGAGAGAAACCAGGAATGTCAAAAGACAAAAACCTGGGGCATTTGAAAAAAATAATAATAATGAGAAGTTAGGCTTATGACTGTCTTTTGTTTTGGTTCCACACAAAAACAGTTGAATAGTATAATGAGAAGTAAGACTTTTGGCTGTCATTTATCTTGTTTTACACACAAACAGTTGAATAGTATATACTATCTACATTGCAATCATCATCATCAACATCAAGGCTTACGCCCTCTGGCCCATTCCGACTTCAAGAAATTTGGTCTTCCATCTAGTAAGTGGTCTTCCTTGACTTCTAGATCCTGTGGGTCTGTAGTTTAAAATAATTTTAGGTCTATCATCTGGCAGTCTTAGTAGATGTTCGTACCAATTTAGTCGTTGTCAATTTTATCCGTCAATTTAAAAATATTCAATTGATCTCTTATCTCAGAACTTCTTTTCTGGCCCATAAGAGTGTAGCCTGCTGTTGGCCTTAAACATTTCATCTCTGCTGCCTCTTTTTTTTCTATCTGTATGAGTGAAAGTCCAATTTTCACTGCCATAGATAATTGTAGGAACGGCCATGACTTTATAAAATATCAGTGAGTATCCTATTTTGTTTTATTATTTAGAGTTCTTCTTATTGTTCCACACATTCTTAGAAATTTTTGTATTTTTATATTTATATCTTCTTTTTGGTAGTATGTTATATTAAAACCCAAATAATTATAGGATTTCACTTGTCTTTTATTACATAAAAAATCCGCTCCCTAGTGATAACACACGTTCCCGCTAGAGTCAATTGCCAACATGCTTACTCACATATAAAGGGATTCTATTACAGGAATCCACCTAAATTAGCAGGCAAGTTAGGGTGAGAAAATGGGCAAGTTAGTGTTATATAGTGACGTTAGTGTTAGTTTGGGCAAGTTAGAATGAGAAAATGAGCGAGTTAGTACACCAGATTAATTTAGCGTTCGCTTGTTTGTTAGCGGGATTTTGTGATAAGATGGCTACACTCTCTAAGTAATGACTATTGTAGTGGACTCAGTATTTTGGTTTCCAGGCGCTTTGTTTTGTGGTTAGGTACGTCTCTTTGCACGGATAAGTATTTAGCATATCAAGCGGCGTTGTAACTTTTATTCACTGGCACTAACATACTATATTATCATAATACTGCAAAAGACAATAGTTGCAACGTTGTTAAGATAATTATATCCACGTGGAATTGACATGGAAACGTCATTTTATACGTCAATTATAATGCGAAGACATTATTGGTAGAGAACTGTTTTCCGTTTTTGGTGATTGGAGCGACACCTTAGAAGCCTCTAGCAACAACTCCCCGACTCTGTCTGGCAGTAACAAAGTATTTTTTAAACCAGAGAGAAACAGTTGCCTTTGATGCCGCCTGGAAACTAAAATATCGAGTCTACTATACATATTTTACATAGCAAATATGGCGATTTTAGGTTATTTCGAGCTAAAATTTTCGCTTAATTTCAAGGCATTTCTCACATTAAAAATATCAACATACGTATTTCTCCCATGAAACTAGCCTATTCACATACTGAAACAATAAATTGTGAGTTTTTTTGTTTTTTTTTTATTTGAATTTATGCAGGTAGCATGGTGGCATAGAATCCACAAAAACTGTACCTCTTTTAGCACCGAAATTCAACATTTTACTATTAAAATTTCCAATCCATAGGGAATCGGACCCGGATCCGGTAGTCTGCAGGAAGACACGTTACCACGTTGACGCAGTGGACTCAAAATTTGTTTCTTCTTGATGACTACAGTGGAGTTATTGAATTTTTTTTAACTTCTGACAGTACAGTATTTGAGAATAATGGATCTATGTTGCAATAGCAATGCATTCAACCTTGATAACAGTCAATTACACTGTGATCTCCCCCTTATGCCCTTGCCAACAAACTCAAACATTCTCGCAATATTTTATGCAATGTTGCAAGTTTTTTCAAAATGAAACCAGATTCCAGGAATTCAGTTTTTGTTCAATGTGATTAGTTTTAATGTTTACTTCATATTGTTCAGTTATATCATGGAAATGGACAGCTAATGACAATCAGAGAAATTTTGAAGAAGTGGCTGAATTCAAATACCTAGGAATAATAATTACAAATAGGAATGAGATGCACAGAGAAATTAAACATAGGCTCAAATCTGGAAATGCATGCTATTATGCATTAGAGGGAATCTTGTCGTCCCAACTCATTTTAAAAAAGTTAAGCTAAACATATATAAAAATGTTATTCATTTAGTTACATTACATGGATGCGAAATTTGGACTCTTACTTTAAGGGAAGATAGGAGTTTACGAGAATTTGAGAATAAAGTTTTTAGGAAAATTTTTGGACCAAAGAGAGATGAATAGACAGGTAAATGGAGAAGACTTCTGACAGTGAACTACTTGGTATTTGTAGGAAGCCAGGTATAATAAGAACAGTTAAGTCTCATAGACTGCGATATGCAGAACATGTGGCGCGAATGAGGAATGGAATGGGTGCATGGAAGTTTCTTGTAGGAAAACCAGAGGAGAAACTTCCAGTTGTTAGACCAAGAATGAGGTGGGAGAATAAAATCA
Organism: Diploptera punctata; assembly: GCA_030220185.1. Lineage (NCBI taxonomy): Eukaryota > Metazoa > Arthropoda > Insecta > Blattodea > Blaberidae > Diploptera > Diploptera punctata. The sequence continues at coordinate 6,346 of JASPKZ010006341.1, read as the reverse complement.
ATCACGATTTGAAGGCATTAAGTTATACAGGGAATGACTGGAAAACATTAGTTCAGGATAGGGATGTATGAAGAGTTTTTATGTCCATGCGGCCAATAATCTACGGGTTCGATAGATCCAGTGAGTTAGTTTTTTAGTTAGTGTTTAGCTTTAATGTTTCTGTAAATTGTTAATGAATATGCATATTAGCGAATTCCGAAGGAATGTAACTATTGAGATTGTTCTCTTAAAACAAATAGGGCCTACTAGGCACCGAAAATATGTCAATATCACATAATTGGGTGCTGTAATGAAATACAAAGCTCTACAAAGCATTGCTTTCAAGTTTTTATTCTTAGCTTAACCTCTCATTTGTAGGCACCTTTACGTGTCCCACGCCACACGGGGACACGACTTGTCGGGAGAGGATTTGAAAGTCTGCATCACGCGCTTACTTTTTCATAAAAACTAATGAACTTTTCTATATTTAAGTTAACAATAAGTTTGAGAAAGGTATTTTTATTTTCTATAAGAACAAATTAACATTGATATTTAACTACGTATTAATTTAGAAATAATTTATGTTTGTTATTATTTGTCACGTACTGACATCTGTAGGAAATGAACCTAACTAAATTAGCCTTGATCAAGAAACTCCTGCTAGGGAGCTTACAGTCTCCATGAGAGACATATGGAATATATATAATTATTGATTATATATGTATTCATTCATTCATTTGAAGTAAATGAAACGGTTTACATTATAATTTATAAGTTTAATCTGGTTCATGGTTTTACAAAACCTACGATTGCATCAAATTCCTCAAAGTTTACATTTTCATTATCTTGAGTTTCCAAAAATCTTACAGCGGCTTCCAATTCATCAATTGTGTTGATGCGGTTCTGACCAATATAAGTAGCCAACAGTTTGATGTGCATCGTAGGCTCGTAGTTTTTACAATAGTGTTGTACTAGTTTATAAGCTGTAGATGTAAGTTCATGTAGACCCACTTCGACAGCTGCCTTTTCAGATAATTCAAGTAAAGATAAGAGAAACTCTCTTTTTCTGGCTTCTTCATTATCCATTTCTTCCAACAATGTTATTCTTTCAAATATCTCTGCTCTAGTAATGTGGCCATCTTCAATTTTCTCTACAATCCTTAAACATCCGTCCAACTTAATTGCATCTATAATTCTAAAATTCACAATTGCTTCTGCTATCTGGAGATAATATCTTAAAACTTTGGGTCTTGATTTATATGCAAGAAGAAATAAGAGGACGCCCTGTGACTTTGTAACTTTGCTTGACCAAACTTTAGCTTCTCTGATGGCAGCTCGCAATTTAGAGTCTTTTAAATACACTGTTGCATCAATTACATTAAAACCAAGTTTTAGGAGAAAATCTAATGGAGGTTCCCTATCGGAAATTTGCACTAACTTCTCGGGGTCAGTATTTTCGACTTTATTTCGTGCTGTTTTTATAAAAAAACAGCGATCTTGACTCATTGCTAAATAATCTGGTCGAAATCCCCTTTGCAAAGTTTTTGTAACCTCACTAGCTTTGATCATGTCAGACCCTAAAGTTGCAGGAGTTGTCGCCGTTAACTCCTTAGGCATATGTTTAGGCCAGACAGTTTCTTCCGTTGTCGTAGCAGTCGCTGTTGGGTCATATTCTTGGACAGACATTTCAGCACTTCGTTGAGCATTGAAAGATACTTCTTTTTGTTTCAAACTGTCGCGTTCAAATGATCCAGGTGCAACTGTAGGAGTAGATTTTCGAGTGTCAAACTTTCCTATTGACTGAAAATTTCGCGTAAGATCAAGCGAATATATATGTGTCCTCTTTTCTACGCTTCACACAAGGACACAAGAAAGATAATAAACCTCTCCGTTTTGATCCAGAGTGCGAAGAATCTCGAGCCAAAGAGCTTGGGTTTCCTATAGACACGGACTCACCTCCACTAGACCTATGATCATGACCCGTAAAATCTGAAGCTCGATTTTTTTGACCCTCGCTTTCTTCCTAATAATGAAGCTGAATCGTCACTGCCAGTTTCAAAAGAATCTGGCTTTTTAGTATAAGGTTTATCAGATTTAAAATATTATCTTTCAGTAGTAGGTCATCAGATGATTTATCATCTTCCTGCACACTTTGAGGAGTAGCAAGTTTCCTGATTTTTTCAGCTTCCGCGGTATCGTATTTAAAACTTATTCTTCTCAATGGAAACACAACGTGATGCTGTTGCACTTTAAATGTCGACGTATCAATTAGTTCTTCAGTTGATGAAATATTTCTATTATCGCAGACTTCACGGCTTTTATTAATATTTTCAACTGATGATGTTGATTCGGGGTTTTCAGTTATTTTTAGAACAGGTCTATCGGTTCTGAAAGTGTCATCTTTTTCATTATTTAGAATCTTCCTCACAATCAGACGACATTCTATCGGATGTATATTCGTTAGTTGTAATTTGTATCCTTTAACAAAATGTTACTTTTACACTAATATTTATATTTGTTGTCATAGCAACCGTTAATAAAAAATTAAAAACAACATATGCAGAGAAACATCATCAATCCAAAAATGTGAATTTTATTTTTATACGCCTTTAAATTCAAGTACTTATAGCGTCTGTTTATTTCATTTGGTTGTATTTGTATGATATTGTGAAATGGTTAATATGATGAAAATGAGTCCTAGTAATGACATTCCATCCCAGAATTTGTCTTCACGATTGAGACAAACTACGAAAATATCTCAGTCAAATTGGTCGGTACCGGGATTCGAATCTTTATCTTTGTGATCAAACCGAACGAGTTGGCTTGAACGTTAGAATTTGAGACTCGTATTAGACAGATCGGAGTTGAAATCCTCGGACCTTCATGAAACTAGCAGACTGCTTATAAGTACTGTAGTATAGTCTCATATTTTTTTTTGAAAATGCCCCAGGTTGTCTTTCGATATTCCTGGTGTTCTCTCCTGGCATGGCGTACTTGTAACCCACTTCTGAGGTTGGGGCGCCTGGAAGGCGGGGTTACTTTGCCCCGATGATATGATGGGTGATGATGATGATAGTGGTGCGTCAGGAGAGTCCCTAATTCTAAGCTTAATCTAAGATGAAAACATTTCTTCCACTTACTTGTGTTTTGCACTCTTTTAACTTTACTATCCGAGGGCTAGGGAGTCTTTCCTTTCTTCCATTTCTTCTTTCCTTTATTTTCTTTTCTTCTCCAGAAAAGCCTGACCAGAGGCTATAAGATGGCAGCCCCATCACTGGTCTTGCCTTCCTTTGGCCAGCAACCAATCGAAGGGACTATTATTATGCTTTCAAGTCTTATACGAGAATTTCCCTCAAACGCTGGAGGGAAAATTTTCTATAGGATCGTAACAGGCCTTGGCCTAATACTTGGAAGGAAGAAGAGAAGAAGAATATGAATGATGATGCTTGCGATGGCCGTATGATTTCGGAGACCGTTTGGGCCTTAAAGTTTTCCTGACATTTGTCTTACAGGTGAGGGAAACGCCGATAAAAATCTCACCCGGAAAAACTGTCCCGACCGGGGATCGAACCCGGGCCCGCTGCGTGACAAGGCAACACGGTATCTCGAGACCACAGCGGTGGACAATCTCATAATATTAATACTGCTAAAAAATGAAAAATGTTTAAAAAAACACTAATATATATAAAAATGAATGTTTGTTTGTTTGTTCATACTTTATGCGTGGCTATGCGTGGCCATACCGTTGATCCGATTGTGATGGGTTTTTTTTGTAAAATGTACAGGAGATTTCCGGGATAAAAGAGTTGTGATACGCAACTCCTACGCCCTTAAAAATCGCCCTTTGTAGTGGAAAACGTGAAAAAAGTAGCTCTTTGAACGCTTAAATGGCTTACGCTGCCTAAACCATAACAAATGCACAACATTAATGTACACAGAATTAATACCGGTATATCAAACAGCTCTAAAAAAAGTCCGCGACAGCATATGTTTATCTCTTACGGATAACTCACAATAACTATTTTTGTCTTTCATTGATGCATGACGATCGAGACAAGTATATAGATTCCTGTGCAAGCATAGCAGCACATGGCGGGTATTCTTTTACGGATAACTCACAATAACGAATTTTGTCTTATAGCTCATTTATGCCAAGAAGATCGAGATAAGTAGATTCCCGGGCAACACCGGGAATCAGCACGGGGAATCTTAAAATAATTACGATATACATTTATAATTATTTTTCATTTTACTTCTTCAACTAATCATAAGAAGTACATTAATGTTTGTCTTTCAGCTCATTTATGCCAAGAAGATCGGGATGAGTAGATTCCCGGACAACGCTGCGTAAACACGGGGTATCTAAAAATAATTACGATGTAAATGTTTCCTTTTACTTAATTAATTAAACATAAAACACATTAATTTTTATACTTCAGCTCAATTATGTCAAGAAGATCGGGATAAGTAGATTCCCGAGCAACGCCGAGTAATCAGCACGGGGTATCTAAAAATATAAATTTATAATTTTTTTCCATTTACTTATTCAACTAAATATAAAAGCACATTAATTTTAATTTATTTAGATATAGCAGCGCACGCCGGGTATTAGCTAATATAAAATATTTAAGAGAATCATCTAGCAGTATAACTACAGTGCTGTTTCATATGAGTACTACTAATTTACACTCTTAATAACCAGTCTATTTCATGAGTTAAGAGTTACCGATAAAAGTAGTAAGCAGTGCATACAATTTAAAAATAATACAACAAATTTATCTAGGTAATATTATTTTTTTAATTATCATTACGAAGTTTTCTTGATTGGTTGATTTTGTTCTTTTTTAAAAATTATTTTTAACATTTTGACAATTTTTCCAAATATTTTACTTTTCGACTATTTACCCCAACGGAATTTTATTAAGAAATTATTACATCATTCATCTCATTAGATCAATGTTATTTAATGATGCATATGGGAAGTAGGCCGGATTGGCGACTTCTAGTCGTCGTGAAACGGGGGGGGGATTTTTAAAATAAAAACGGTTGTTCGCGAAGCAACCTTAGTAAATTCCCGGCTTTCTTCTATATTACTGTATCCTAATTATAAGTTGGAGAGTTTACTGTAATATCACAATTCCCAAATATGGCTCAACATTTGACTCCAGGAGCTCAGCCCGCTGCAGGATATTGGACTTAGATAATTACAATGATTCTCAAAATTTAGTTTAACCTTTTGAGCCATTATTTAATTTTTTACTTGGTATTACATTAACAAAATACCATTTCTACAATCCATCCATAGTAATTCTGCCCGAGAGCAGGTCTTTCACTGCAATCATAGTATTTTCGTGCTATTCTTTGCAGCTTTACTAGGGAATTACAGATTTCCTCCTACAGATGCACCCTCTTGTCGTAAAATTAGAGTACTACTTTCGAATTGAAGGACCACTGGGTGGATGTTCACCAAATCTTGTTCGAAAATGTCGTTGAACAACAATTACAGATTGATGAACACGATAATTGAGAACACAAACGCTCGCCTATCCTCTATACCAGCCATTTTGTCACTTTCAACAATACGCAATGTTGTATGTAATTATACGTCATTGTTGCCAACTGTGATACTATAACGAAAACGTTTTGAGTTTCTCTTTCCATTAGTACTAGTTTAATGCTTGTAAGTTTATTTAAACGCAAGTTACACGTGTTCGAAACCCGAAAGAGCATTTGTGGGAACCCCGTATTATTTTGTTAGATAGAAATATTCAAGTGATTATAGTCAAGATTTGACAATGAATAATGTTGTGGATATCCCCTGTATGTTATCTTATCTTTTACGCTCATTAACACACAATGAACTGCGAGTCCAAACTTAATTCAGTCCTTAATATGACGTCACATTTACGCGATATGCTTAATATAGACAGATAAAATAGAATTATGTAAGTGATCAAAAGTATTAGGGTAATAACACGATACTCTACGTCTTATTAAAATCAGAGGTGATGAATCAAATAAAATGTTTTTTCACGTGAATACGTTTTTAAATTTGCGTCCATAGTAGGTGGTAATTCAGAAAACTGATAACAAAATCGGGGGATACAGTTTGGTGTTGCACCTACATATTTGTCATATACATCCTAAATTTAATTACACCACTCGATAGATAAAGGAACAAAGAATTCGTTACGTTGAGTGTGGACCGTAACGCATTGCGCGAGGCGGAGGGGGAAGCGCCGCTATTTTGAGGTCGTTTCCCTGTGTCACGTAATTTTCGTTTAGTATAAATTTTGACTTGGATAAGTTACGACGTTCGTTTGAGTTTAAATCGTCAGCTCTCGTGAAGATCTATCGATTGCGTATA